>JAACNH010001073.1:23828-103828 GCA_019447015.1 Hymenochirus boettgeri | reverse complement strand
TAGTACAGTATAGTATAGTACAGTATAGTATAGTACAGTGTATAATACAGTGTATAGTACAGTACAGCATAGTGTATAATATAGTGTATAGTATAGTACAGTATATAGTACAGTACAGTATAGTGTATAATAGTGTATAGTACAGTACAGTATAGTACAGTGTATAATATAGTGTACAGTATAGTACAGTATATAGAACAGTATAGTGTATAATATAGTGTATAGTATAGTACAGTATATAGTACAGTACAGTATAGTGTATAATATAGTGTATAGTACACTATGGTACAGTGTATAATATAGTGTATAGTATGGTACAGTATAGTATGGTACAGCATTGTATAGTATAGTATACTATATAGAACATTATAAAGTATAGTATAGTACAATGTATGGTATAGTTTAGTATAGTAAGGAGTATAGTATAGTACAGTACAGTATAGTGTATAATATAGTCTAAAGTATAGTAAAGTACAATATAGTGTATAGTATAGTACAGTATATAATATAGTGTATAGTGTAGTACAGTATAGTATGGTACAGTACAGTAATTGTAACACTATAATATAGTATACAGTAGTGTATAATATATTATATAGTATAGTACTGTATAGTATATAGTATAGTACAGTATAGTATGGTACAGTATGGTATTGTATAGTACAGTACACTATAGTGTATAGTATAGTACTGTATAGTATATAGTATAGTACAGTATAGTATATAATATAGTATAATACATTATAGTATATAGTATAGTACAGTATAGTATATAATATAGTATAATACAGTATAGTATATAGTATAGTACAATATATAGCATAGTACAGTGTATATAGTATAGAATAGTATAGTACAGTATAGTACATAGTATAGTACAGTAAAGTATATAGTATAATACAGTATATAGTATAGTATATAGTATACTACAGTGTACATTATAGTATAGTACAGCAGAGTGCAGTATAGTACAGTACAGTAATTGTAACACTATAATACAGTATTGTATAATTATATAGTATAGTACTGTATAGTATATAGTATAGTACAGTATAGTATAGTACAGTGTAAAGAAAGTACAGTATAGTACAGTATAGTATATACTATAGTACAGTATAGTACATAGTATAGTACAATATATAGCATAGTACAGTATATAGTATAGAATAGTGTAGTATAGTACAGTATATAGTATAGAATAGGGTAGTATAGTACAGTGTATAGTATAGTACAGTGTATAGTATAGAATAGTAAAGTATACAGTATAGTACAGTATATAGTATAGAATAGTGTAGTATAGTACAGTATATAGTATAGTACAGTGTATAGTATAGAATAGTATAGTACATAATATAGTACAGTAAAGTATATAGTATAGTACAGTATATAGTATAGAATAGTGTAGTATAGTACAGTGTATAGTATAGAATAGTATAGTACATAATATAGTACAGTGAAGTATATAGTATAGTACAGTATATAGTATAATATATAGTATACTACAGTGCACAGTAAAGTACAGTAGATTACAGTATACAGTATAGTATAGAATTATGAAGGGGAAAAAATTCCTTCCTGACTCCAAGTGGCAATGGGAAATTTCCCTGGATCAACTCTACTTTATGTATCAATACCAGTAACTTGTAACATTCCTTGTTTGTAGAAACTCATCCAGCTTTTTATTAAACTGACCAATGAACTTGCCATAACAACGTCCACTGGAAGACAGTTCCATAGCTTTACCGTTCTCACAGTGACAAACCCTTTCCCAACTCTACTTTATGTATCAATCCCAGTAACTTGTAACATTCCTTGTTTGTAGAAACTCATCCAGCTTTTTATTAAACTGACCAATGAACCTGCCATAACAACGTCCACTGGAAGACAGTTCCATAGCTTTACCGTTCTCACAGTGACAAACCCTTTCCCAGCTCTACTTTATGTATCAATCCCAGTAACTTGTAACATTCCTTGTTTGTAGAAACTCATCCAGATTTTTATTAAACTGACCAATGAACCTGCCATAACAACGTCCACTGGAAGACAGTTCCATAGATTTACCGTTCTCACAGTGACAAACCCTTTCCCAACTCTACTTTATGTATCAATCCCAGTAACTTGTAACATTCCTTGTTTGTAGAAACTCATCCAGCTTTTTATTAAACTGACCAATGAACCTGCCATAACAACGTCCACTGGAAGACAGTTCCATAGCTTTACCGTTCTCACAGTGACAAACCCTTTCCCAACTCTACTTTATTAAACTGACCAATGAACCTGCCATAACAACGTCCACTGGAAGACAGTTCCATAGCTTTACCGTTCTCACAGTGACAAACCCTTTCCGGTTAACAAGGAGTTAACTACGGATCCTGTGCCGGGTATTAATGTTTTATGGAATCGAATTAGCTAGGAACAGTTTGTGTGTTAACCCTGATCTCTCAGTGTGACAATGTTTCCGATTGCTACCACCTGACGACATCCCCTTAAATATCCTTCAGATATCGAATAGAGTGTAAGCTTCTAGGACAAAGCCTTCTGATTGCCAGAATTTAAAGCACCTTCCTCTCTCCCTGATGATCTGGGTGGATTAGTGACAGTAGAAATCCAGATTCCAGGCGGGTTACACGCAGAGATCACACATTAGCAGCACGCACTGCTGGGATACCCTGAACAGCCAGGGATTCTGGGTATTGACCCATAATCGTCATGTAATGCACCAGAGCCAGGAATATCCTGTAAATTATATAGTTCCATAGGGGCACATTATACTGTAAAGAAGGATTTTATGGCTTATAACTGTTTATGCCATGTATAACTTAACCTTGTTTTTCTTGTTTATAATAACCTTATATTTTACAACAGAGGGCACATTATTCACCATATTTCATACGCACCTGTAAGCAAGACTCCCTGCACATCCAGTGCCTAAAGACAACTCCCTGCATCCAGTAAACACAGAACCTCAATCCACTGGTTATTTCCAAGGATGGCCATTTCTATTGGGGAGGTGTTTTTGTAAGGAGATACCATTGACTAATAAAATAGTATAGTATATATAATATAGTATTAGTATAGTACAGTATAGTATACAGTATAGTGCATGTAGTATCATACAGAATAGTATGGTATGGTATGGTATAGTATTAGTATGGTATGGTATAGTATAGTATTAGTATGGTATAGTATTAGTATGGTATGGTTTAGTATAATATTAGTATTAGTATGTATAGTATGGTATAGTATTGGTATGGTATAGTATAGTATAGTATTAGTATGGTATAGTATTAGTATGGTATGGTATAGTATAATATTAGTATTAGTATGTATAGTATGGTATAGTATTGGTATGGTATAGTATAGTATAGTATAGTATTAGTATGGTATGGTATAGTATAATATTAGTATTAGTATGTATAGTATGGTATAGTATTGGTATGGTATAGTATAGTATAGTATTAGTATGGTATAGTATTAGTATGGTATGGTATAGTTTAATATTAGTATTAGTATGTATAGTATGGTATAGTATTAGTATGGTATAGTATAATATTAGTATTAGTATGTATAGTATGGTATAGTATTGTATAGTATAGTATAGTATAGTATAGTATAGTATAGTATAGTACAGTACAGTACAGTACAGTACAGTATAGTATAGTATAGTATAGTATAGTACAGTATAGTATAGTACAGTATAGTACAGTATAGTATAATACAGTATAGTACAGTATAGTACAGTATAGTATAGTATAGTATAGTATAGTACAGTATAGTACAGTACAGTATAGTATAGTATAGTATAGTACAGTATAGTACAGTACAGTATAGTATACTATTTGAGGTTGATTAAAGACATACGTCCATCCAGTCCAACCCATCTAGCAATATCCTCATTTCCTGCCTAACTGTTGATCCAGAGGAAGGCATAAAACCCACCAAATTTATGAAGGGGAAAAAATTCCTTCCTGACTCCAAGTGGCAATCGGAAATTTCCCTGGATCAACTCTACTTTATGTATCAATACCAGTAACTTGTAACATTCCTTGTTTGTAGAAACTCATCCAGCTTTATATTAAACTGACCAATGAACCTGCCATAACAACGTCCACTGGAAGACAGTTCCATAGCTTTACCGTTCTCACAATGACAAACCCTTTCCCAACTCTACTTTATGTATCAATACCAGTAACTTGTAACATTCCTTGTTTGTAGAAACTCATCCAGCTTTTTATTAAACTGACCAATGAACCTGCCATAACAACGTCCACTGGAAGACAGTTCCATAGCTTTACCGTTCTCACAGTGACAAACCCTTTCCCAACTCTACTTTATGTATCAATCCCAGTAACTTGTAACATTCCTTGTTTGTAGAAACTCATCCAGCTTTTTATTAAACTGACCAATGAACCTGCCATAACAACGTCCACTGGAAGACAGTTCCATAGCTTTACCGTTCTCACAGTGATAAACCCTTTCCCAACTCTACTTTATGTATCAATCCCAGTAACTTGTAACATTCCTTGTTTGTAGAAACTCATCCAGCTTTTTATTAAACTGACCAATGAACCTGCATGACAAAACGTCCACTTAAGACAGTTTCCATAGCTTACCGTTCTCCACAGTGACAAACTCCTTTCCACATCACTTAATGTATCCATCCCAGTAACTTGTTACATTCCGTGGTTGTAGACACTCATCCAGCTTTATTTAAACTGCCCATGAAACCTGCATAACACGTCCACTGAAGACAGTTCCATAGCTTTACCGTTCGTTGCACAAGTGACACCCCTTTCTTACCCACTCTACTTTATGTATCAATCCCAGTAACTTTAACATTCCTTGTTTTAGAACGCATCCAGCTTTTTATTACAACTGACCATGAACCTTCATAACAACGTCCACTGAAGCAGTTATCCCATAGCTTTTACCCGTTCCACAGTGACAAACCCTTTCCCAACTCTACTTTATTATCAATACCAGTAACTTGTAATATTCCTTGTTTTGTAGAACTCCTCCAGCTTTTTATTTACACTGACCATGACCTGCCATAAACACGTCCACTGAAGACAGTTCCCATAGCTTTATTACCGTTCTCCTCACAGGACAAACCCTTTCCCACTCCTACTGTATGTATCATACCAGTAACTGTAAACATTTCCTTGTTTGTATAAACTCATCCAGCTTTTTAAATAAACTGACCAAGAACCTGCCATAACAACGTTCACTGGAAGACAAGTTTTCCATAGCTTTTACCGTCTCCACAGTGACAAACCCTTTCCCAACTTCCAACTCTCTACTTTACTATGTATCAATACCATTAACTTGTAACAGTCCTCCTTGTTTGTAGAAACTCATCCAAGCTTTTTTAAACTTACCAATGACCGCCAAACAACGTCCACTGGAAGACAGTTCCATAGCTTTACACCGTCTCACAGTGAAAACCCTTTCCCTACTTGAAGCCTACCCTTTTATCTCAAGTCTTAAGGATGTCTCAGTTCCCTCTGACATGTTCTATTGGTGAAACAATGCCCCCAGATGTTTATTGTATGGCCCGCATTTTGAATATTCAGAGTCATTTCGGAATCCTGTTGTACACAAAAAGGGACAATCTTTGTGGAAATGGAAAGGTTAAGGGGAATGTGTTGAGGCTCTGGAGTCCTTGAGTATTCCCTTGAGCACAGAAGCCCCAACTACAGTATTACTACTTTTGCTTTACATATAGACAGAGCCAGTTTGCCAGAGCTCGAACCATCTCATCGGCCATGGTTGCCCTGGACTTAAAGTGCAGGTATCTGTGCTCAAGCTGGGGATACTCAGAAAACCAGAAAGCACAAACTGACAGACTGAACACTACTGACTGGTAAGCCAGACAACCATGCAATGGCATCATACAAGAGGAGTAACCAATACGGAAAGCTTTTAAAGGTACAAAACCCAATCAGGAGCATAAGAAAAGGACAACCAAGGACCTAATAATCTGACCAATAGAACACCAAACCAATTAGACCAATTAGCAGAAAAAGTGAATGTAATCATTTGCATTGGGCCCAGTGGCCCTGGTTACCACAATGTCTCCACCCCTTGGGTGTCATTTTAATGGTTTATTTATATCAACCAATGATCATGACATTTTGATTTCAGAGAATTGGTTTTTTTAGTCTGACGGCGGGGTGTGACAGACTTCATTCCACTTTCTGCATTTCAAATACAATAAAATGATCATTTCTATTTCAAATTCGGCTAAATATATAATGACAGAATATAGACGATAGCACGAATATTTCAATATCTGGATTACCAATTTGTATTTATTTCATCCTTAGATAAACCATTACATGAAACAACCCACATGAAGACACCCATTGGACGAGAGGAGCTTCATGATGACCATGGCAATACTCCCGCCCGCGTTGATATCTTAAATTACTAATATCTGCCCATACCACTGTAATAACGAACAAAGTAGGGGATTTCTCCAAGAAGGAGCGCTATGAACTGCTGAATCAATGATGGGGCCATTCACTGGAACAAAGACTTTGCTCAGTAACTTACAACTATACAAACTATGGAGAGATTACCGCACCTGTAATTTCCCATCCCTTCGGTGGCAAAAGGGTTTTGTGGTATCTGCGTTCAACACCTACCCTCCATAAAACAATCCACACCCCCCTAAAAAATCTCCATTTAAACACGTCCCCAGTAACGTCCTTTTCTATAATTATAAAGGTGTTCACCCATTAAGATAAAAGAAATCCCCTGCTAATTGGCTGTATTTCCCTTTACCATATTCTATAGGGGTTTATCCGATCCCCTATAGTAATAGGAACAAAGGCTTCTGGGAATGTACTGTGTATCCATTGAAGCTTTTCGGAATGCTGTCAGGGAGATTCAAAGTTCTTATTAAAAAGTTGTTTTTTCTATTTTGCCCCAACCAATCAGATCTATTTTAACATTTTGGGAAAAACTAACACTTATTGGTTGGGGCAAAAGTAGCACCATCTATGATAAGAACTTTTATTGATAACCCCTGCACAATCTTAAAAAGTCGGTTACTTTTACAAATCCCCAGAACTCTTTGGTTTATCCGTATTTGCATATCCCCACTAACAAATCATTCATGGAAAATAAACCAACATTTGATCATCTCTCTACATACATAACACAGAAATTCTCCCTCCATTTTATCAGTTTCCTTCCTGACTCCAGCGCAATTGGAATTTCCCTTTCCCAACTCTTACTTTAATTTCACTCCCCAGTACTTGTAACATTCCTTGTTTGTAGAAACTCATCAGCTTTTTTTAAACGACCAATGAACCTGCCATAACAACGTCCACTGGAAGACAGTTCCATGCTTTTATTAACCAGTTCTCACACTGACAAAAACCCTTTCCCCAACCTACTTTATGTAGCAATCCCATAACCTGTACCTTCTGTTTGTAGAAACTCATCCAGCTTTTATTAACTGACCACTGAAACCTGCAACCAATGTCACACTGGAGACAGTTCCTAGCTTTAAACATAAAATTAACCCGTTCTCACAGTGACAAACCCCTTTCCCACTCTACTTTATTGTATCACTCCCATAACTTGTAACATTCCTTGTTTTGTAGAAACTCATCCACTTTTTATTAAACTGACCACGGAACCTGCCTAACAAACGTCCACTGGAGACAGTTCCATAAGCGTTACCGTTCTCACAGTGACAAACCCTTTCCCAACCTACTTTATGTATCAATTCCATTACCTGTAACATTCCTTGTTTGTAGAAACTCATCCAGCTTTTTATTAAACGACCAATGAACCTTGCCATACAACGGTCCACTTGAAGAACAGTTTCCTAGCTTTTACCGTTCTCACAGTGAAAACCCCTCTCCCAACTCTAACTTTATGTATCACTCCCAGTCACTGTAACATTCCTTGTTTGTAGAAAACTCAACATCCAGCTTTTTAGTAAACTGACCAATGACCTGCATAACAACGTCCACTGGAAGACAGTTCCATGCTTTATTAACCGTTCTCCACAGTGACCAACCCTTTTCCCAACTCTATACTCTACTACTTTATGTATCAATACCAGTAACCTGTACATTCCTTTGTTTTGTAGAAACTCATCCAGCTTTTTATTAAACTGACCAATGAACCTGCCATAACCACGTCCCACTGGAAGACTTTTTCCCTATCTTTTAACCGTTCTCACAGTGACAAAGTCCCCCTTTTCCCAACTCTACTTTATGTCTCATCAAACCAGTAAACTTGTAACCTTCCTTGTTTGTAGAAACTCATCAGCTTTTATTAAACTGCCCAATGAACCTGTGCCATAACCACGTCCACTGGAAGACATTTCATAGCTTTACCATTCTCACAGTGACAAACCCTTTCCCAACTCTACTTTATGTAGCATACCATTAACTTGTAACATTCCTTGTTTGTAGAAACTCATCCAGCCTTTGTATATTAAACACCAATTCACCTGCCATAACACGTCCAAGGGAAGACAGTTCCATGCGTTATTACCGTTCTCACAGTGACAAAAACCCTTTCCCAACTCTACTTTATGTCTCAATCCACGTAACCTTGTAACATTCCTTTTTTGTAAAACTCATTCAGCTTTTATTAAACTGACCAATGAACGCTGCCATAACGACTCCACTTTGAAGACAGTTCCATAGCTTTACCGTTCTCACAGTGACAAACCCTTTCCCCAACTCTACTTTATGTAGCAATACCATAACGGCAACATTCTGTTTGTTAGAAACTCATCCAGCTTTTATTAAAACCTGACCAATGACCTGCCATAACAACCGTTCCACTGGAAGACAGTTCCATAGCTTTACCGGTCTCACAACAGTACAAAACCTTTCCCAACGCTACGTTATGTATAATACCATAACTTGTAACATTCCTTGTTGTAGACACTCCATCCCGCTTTTTATTAAACTGACCAATGAACCTGCCTAACAACGTCCACTGGAAGACATTTCCAATATCTTTAATAAAAACCGTTTCTCACAGTGATAAACCCTTTCCCAACTCTACTTTATGTACGCGATCGCTAGTAACTTGTAACATTCCTTGTTTGTAGAAACTCTCCAGCTTTTTATTAACGCCCAATGAACCTGCCATAACAACGTCACTGGAAGACGTTCCATAGCTTTACCTTCTCACAGTGACAACCCTTTCCAACCGACTTTAATGTATCATACCAGTAACTGTAACATTCCTTGTTTGTAGCAACCCATCCAGCTGTTTATTAAACTGACCAATGAAACCTGCCATAAACAACGTCCCCACTGTAAAGACAGTTCCTAGCTTTAACCGTTCCTCACATGACAAAAAACCCTTTCCCAACTCTACTTTATGTATCAAGCCAGTAACTTGTAACATCCTTTTTTGCCAGAACTCATCCCAGCTTTTTATTAAACTGACCATGAACCTGCCATAAAGACCCACCGTCCATGGAAATACAGTCCATATCTTTACCATTCTCCACAGTGACAAACCCACTTTCCAACTCTACTTTATGTATCACTACCAGTAACGTGTCACATTCCTTGTTTGTAGAAACTCTCCAGCTTTTTATTAAACACCTGACCAATGAACCTCCTGCCATAACACGTCCCACTGGAAGACGTTCCATAGCTTTTACCGTTCTCACATGACAAACCCTTTCCCAACTCTACTTTATGTATCATCCAGTAACCTGTAACATTCCTTTTTTGCAGAAACGCATCCACTTTTATTAAACTGACCAATGACCTGCCATAACAACGTCCACTGGAAGACAGTTCCATAGCTTTAAACCGTTCTCAACTTGGACCAAAACCTTTCCCAACTCTACTTTATGTATCAATCCCAGTAACTTGTAACATTCCTTGTTTGTAGAACGCATCCAGCTTTTTATTAAAACTGTCCAATGAACCTGCATAACAACTTCCCCTGGAAGACCGTTTCCATCACTTTATTATTAATTACCGTTTCACAGTGAAAACCCCTTTCCTCCCAACTCTACTTTATGTATCAATACCAGTTACTGTAACATTCCTTGTTTTAAAACTCATCCAGCTTTCCTATTAAACTGACCAAGACCTGCCATAACAACGTCCCCTGAAGACAGTTCCATAGATGTAACCGGTTCTCACAGTGACAAACCTTTCCCAACTCTACTTTGTATCAATACCAGTAACTTGTAACAGCCTTGGTTTTAAGAAACTCATCCAGCTTTTATTAAACTGACCAATGAACCTCCATAACAACGTCCACGGAAGACATGTTTTTTCATAGCTTTATAACCGTTTCCTCACATGACAAACCTTTCCCCAACTCTACTTTATGTATCAAAACCATTAACTTGTAACTTCCTTGTTTTTGTAGAAAACCATCCAGCTTTTTATTAAACTGACCAATGAACCGCCAGAACAACCGCCACGGAATACAGTTCATAGCTTTATACCGTTTCCTCAACAGTGACAAACCCTTTCCCAACTCTACTTTATGTATCATACCAGTAACTTGTAACATTCCTTGTTTTGGTAGAAACCCTCCAGCTTTTTTATTAAACTGACCAATGAACATCCATAACAACGTCCCCTGGAAACGTTCCATAGCTTTATTTATTACCCGTTCTCACCGTTACAAACCCGTTCCCCTCTACCTTCTAGTATCAATACCAGTAACTTGTAACATTCCTTTTTTGTTAGAAACCCTCCACTTTCTATTAACTGACCAAGAAACCTGCCAAACAACGTCCCCTGGAAGACATTTCCATAGCTTTCCGTTCTCACAGTGACAACCCTTTCCCAACTCTACGTGAGGTATAATCCCAGTAAACTTGTAACATCCTTGTTTGTAGAAACTCATCCAGCTTTTTTTAACTGACCAATTCACGCTGCCATAACACGTCCACGGGCCGACGTTCCATACTTTACCGTTCTCACAGTGACAATACCTTTTCCCAACTCTACTTATGTATCAATACCAGTAACTTGTAACATTCCTTGTTTGTAGAAACCCATCCACGTTTTATTAAACTGACCATGAACCTGCATAACAACGTCCACTGGAAGCCAGTTCCATAGCTTTAAAATAACCGTTCTCAAACAGTGACAAACCCTTTCCCAACTCTACGTTATGGATCAATACCAGTAACTGTGTTAACTTCCTTGTTTTGTAGAAACCATCCAGCTTTTATTACAACTGACCAAGAACCATGCCATAACAACGTCCAATGGAAGACAGTTCCAAGAGCTTTAACCTTTCACAGTGACAAACCCGTTTCCACTCTACTTTAATGTATCAATACAGTAACTTGTAACATTCCTTGTTTGTAGAAACTCATCCACGATTTTTATTAAACTGACCAAGTGAACCTGCCATAACAAACGTCCACTGGTAGACAGTTCCATAGCTTTACCGTTCCACAGTGACAAACCCTTTCCCAAACTCTGACTTTATTATCAATACCAGTACTGTAAACATTTCCTTGTTTGTAGAAACCATCCAGCCTTTTATTAATGACCAAGAACCTGCCATAACAACGTCCACTGGAGACAGTTCCATAGCTTTAAAGTTCTCACAATGAAAAACCCTTTCCCCAACTTAAACTTTATGTATCAATACCAGTAACTTGTAAACATTCCTTGTTGTAGAAAACTCATCCAGCTTTTTGTATTAAAACTGATCCAATGAACCCTGCCCTAACAACGATCCACTGGAGAACAGTTCCATAGCTTTACCGTTCTCACAGTGACAAACCGTTCCCAACTCTACTTTTATGTCATCAATACCATAACTTGTAAAACATTCACTCCTTGTTTGTGAGAAACTCATCAGCTTTTTATTAAATGACCATGAAACCTTGCCCATAACAACGTCCACTGGTAGACAGTTCCATACTTTATTACCGTTCTCCCCAGGACAACCCCTTTCCTCAACTCTACTATGTATCACTACAAGTAACTTTAACATCCCTTGTTGTAAAACTCATCCGTTTTTATAAACTGCCATGAAACCTGCCATAACAACTCCACTGGCAGACGTCCATAGCTTAACCGTTCTCACAGTGAAAACCTTTCCCAACTCTACTTAATTATCTCCGTAACTTGTAACATTCATTTTGTGTAGAAAACTATCCAAGCTTTTTATTAAACTGACCAATGAAACGCCTAACACACGTCCATGGAAGACAGTTCCATAGCTTAACCGTTCTCACCATGCAAAACCCTTGCCCAACTCTACTTTATGATAGGTGCAAATACCAGTAACTTGTAACATTCCTTGTTGTAGAAAACTATCCAGCTTTTATTATTAAACGGACCAATGAACACTGGCCATAAACAACGTTTCCCACTGGAAATGACAGTTCCATAGCTTTATCCGTTCTCAACAGTGACAACCCCTTTCCCAACTCTACTTTATGATAATCAATACCCAGTAACTTGGTAACTTATCCTTGTTTGTAGAAACTCATCCAGCTTTTATTTAAACTGACGTCAATGAACCTGTCCATAGACACCACCTACCTGGAAAGACAGTTCCATAGCTTTATACACGTTCTCACAGTGACAACCCCTTTCCCAAACTCTACTGTATGTATCAATACGTAACTGTAACATTCCTTGTTTGTACAAACTCATCCCGACTTTTTTAAACTGACCAATGAACCTGCCATAACAAGTCACACTGGACGAGACAAGTTCCATAGCTTTACCGTTCCTCACAGTGAAACCCTTTCCACTGACTCTACTTTTTATCTCCTATTAAACTGGTAATAAGTCCTTGGTTTGTAAAAACCCGAAAACCCTCACCACTTTTTATTAACTTGACCAATGAACCTGCCAAAACACGTCCACTGGAAGGACAGTAATCCAGCTTTTACCGTATCTCACAGTGAAACACCCTTTCCCAACTCTACTTTATGTATAAACTACCAGGTAACTTGTAACATTCCTGTTTTTAGAAACCCATCCAGCTTTTATTAAACTGACCAATGAACCTGCCATAACAACACGCACTGGAAGTACAGTTCCATAGCTTTAACCAGTTCTCACAGTGACAAACCCTTTCCCACTCTACTTTATGTATCAATACCAGTACTTGTAACATTCCTTGTTTTCAGAAACTCATATCCGCTTTTTATTGAAACTGACCATGAACCTGCCATAACAACGTCCACTGGAAGACAGTTCCATAGCTTTAACGTTCTCACAGTGACAAACCCTTTCCCAACTCTACTTAGTGTATCAATACCAGTAACTTGTAACATTCTGTTTGTAGAAACTCATCCAGCTTTTATTAAACTGACCTATGACCTCCTAAAACAAGTCCACTGAAGGAACAGTTCCATAGCTTTACGCTGTCTCACAGTGACAAACCCTTTCCAAACTCTACTTTAGTATCAATACCAGTAACTTGTAACATCCTTGTTTTGCAACTCATCCCAGCTTTTTATTAAACTGACCAATGAACCTGCCATAACAACGTCCACTGGAAGACAGTTCCATAGTCTTACCGTTCTCACAGTTGACAACCCTTCCCAACTCTACTTTATGTATCAATACCAGTAACTTGTAACATTCCTTGTTTGTAGAAGAACGTCATCCAGCTTTATTAAACTGACCAATGAACCTGCATAACAACGTCCACTGGAAGACAGTTCCATAGCTTTTACCGTTCTCACAGTGACAAACCCTTTCCAACTCTACTTATGTATCAATACCAGTAACTTGTAACTCATTCCTGTGGAGAAACTCATCCAGTCTTTTATTAAACTGCCAATGAACCTGCCATAACAACGTCCACTGGAAGACAGTTCCATAGCTTTACCGTTCTCACACAGTGACAAACCTTTCCCAACTCTACTTTAATGTACAATACCAGTAACTTGGTACATTCCTTGTTTGTAGAAACTCATCCAGCTTTTTATTAAACTGACCCATGAACCGGCCATAACACGTCCACTGGAAGACAGTTCCATAGCTTTACCGTTCACACAGTGGACAAACCCTTTCCCAACTCTACTTTATGTATCAAAACAGTAACTTGTAAACATTCTTGTTTGTAGAAACTCATCCAGCTTTTTATTAAACTGACCAATGAACCTGCCATAACAACGTCCACTGGAAGACAGTCCATAGCTTTACACCGTTTCTCACAGTGAAACCCTTCCCAACTCTACTTTAATGTCAATACCAGTAACTTGTAACATTCTTGTTTGTAGAAACATCCAGCTTTTATTAAACTGACCAATGAACCTGCATAACAACGTCCACTGAAGACAGTTTCCATCTTTACGTTTCACAGTGACAAACCCTTTCCCAACTCTACTTTATGTACAAATCAATACCAGTAACTTGAACATTTTCTTGATGTATAACTCATCAGCTTTTATTAAACTGACCAAGAACCTGCCATAACAACGTCCACTGGAAGGATTTCCATAGCTTTTACCGTTCTCACAGTGACAAACCTTTCTCTCCAACTCTACTTTATGTATCAATCCAGTAACTTGTAACATTCCTTGTTTGTCAGAAACTCATCCAGCTTTTTATTAACACTGACCAATGAACCTGCATAACAACGTCCTGGAAGACAGTTCCATAGCTTTACCGTTCTCACAGTGACAAAACCCTTTCCCAACTCTACTTTAATGTTCAATACCAGTAACTTGTAACATTCCTTGTTGTAGAAACCATCCAGTCTTTTTATTAAACGACCAATGAACCTGCCATAACAACGTCCACTGGAAGACAGTTCCATAGCTTTCCGTTCTCACAGTGACAAACCCTTTCCCAACTCACTTTAATGTATCAATACAGTAACTTGTAACATTCCTTGTTTGTAGAAACTCATCCAGTTTTATTAAAATGAACCAATGAACCTGCCATAACAACGTCACTGGAAGACAGTTCCATAGCTTACCGTTCTCACAGTGACAAACCCTTTCCCAACTCTACTTTATGTATCAATACCAGTAACTTGTAAACATTCCTTGTTTGTAGAAACTCATCCAGCTTTTTATTAAACTGACCAATGAACCTGCCATAACAAACACGTCCACTGGAAGACAGTTCCATAGCTTTACCGTTCTCACAGTGACAAACCCTTTCCAACTCTACTTATGTATCAATACACCAGTAACTTGTAACATTCCTTGTTTGTAGAAAACTCATCCAGCTTTTTATTAAACTGACCAATGAACCTGCCATAACAACGTCCACTGGAAGACAGTTCCTAGCTTTACCTTTCTCACAGTGACAAACCCTTCCAACTCTACTTTATGTATCAATACCAGTAACTTGTAACATTCCTTGTTGTAGAAACACTCATCCAGCTTTTTATTAAACTGACCAATGAACCTGCTCCAACAACGTCCACTGGAAGACAGTTCCATAGCTTACCGTTCTCACAGTGACAAACCCTTTCCCAACTCTACTTTATGTATCATACCAGTAACTTGTAACATTCCTTGTTTGTAGAAACTCATCATCAGCTTTTATTAAACTGACCAATGAACCTGCCATAACACGTCCACTGGAAGACAGTTCCATAGCTTTACCGTTCCTCACAGTGACAAACCCTTTCCCAACTCTACTTTATGTATCAATCCAGTAACTTGTAACATTCCTTGTTTGTAGAAACTCATCCAGCTTTTATTAAACTGACCAATACCTGCCATAACAACGTCCACTGGAAGACAGTTCCCGTAGCTTTACCGTTCTCACAGTGACAAACCTTTCCCCACCTACTTATGTATCAATACCAGTAACTTGTAACATTCCTTGTTTGTAGAAACTCCATCAGCTTTTATTAAACGACCAATGAACCTGCCATAACACGTCCACTGGAAGGACAGTTCCATAGCTTTACCGTTCTCACAGTGACAAACCCTTTCCCAACTCTACTTTATGTATCAATACCAGAACTTGTAACATTCCTTGTTTGTAGAAACTCATCCAGCTTTTTATTAACTGACCAATGAACCTGCCATAAAACAACGTCCTGGAAGACAGTTCCATAGCTTTACCGTTCTCACAGTGACAAACCCTTCCCAACTCTACCTTTATGTATCAATACCAGTAACTTGTAAACATCCTTGTTTGTAGAAACTCATCCAGCTTTTTATTAAACTGACCAATGAAACCTGCCATAACAACGTCCACTGGAAGACAGTTCCATAGCTTTATACCGTTCTCACAGTGACAAACCCTTTCCCACTCTACTTTATGTCAATACCGTACTTGTAACATCCTTGTTGTAGAAACTCATCCAGCTTTTTATAACTGACCAATGAACCTGCCAAACAACTCCAACTGGAAGACAGTTCCATAGCTTTACCGTTCTCACAGTGACAAACCCCTTTCCCAACTTACTTTATGTATCCAATCACCAGTAAATTGTAACATTCCTTGTTTGTAGAAACTCATCCAGCTTTTTATTAAACTGACCAATGAAACCTGCCATAACAAACGTCCACTGGAAGACAGTTCCATAGCTTTACCGTTCTCACAGTGACAAACCCTTTCCCACTCTACTTTATGTCAATCTACAGTAACTTGTAACATTCCTTGTTTGAGAAACTCATCCAGCTTTTTATAAACTGACAATGAACCTGCCATAACAACGTCCATGGAAGGACAGTTCCATAGCTTTACCGTTCTCACAGTGACAAACCCTTTCCCAACTCTACTTTATGTATCAAACCAGTAACTTGTAACATTCTTGTTTGTAGAAAAACTCATCCAGCTTTTTATTAAACTGACCAATGAACCTGCCATAACAACGTCCACTGGAAGCAGTTCCATAGCTTTCCGTTCTCACAGTGACAAACCCTTTCCCAACTCTACTTTATGTATCAATACCAGAACTGTACATTCCTTGTTTGTAGAAAACTATCCAGCTTTTATTAAACTGACCAATGAACCTGCCAATAAACAACGTCCACTGGAAGACAGTTCCATAGCTTTACCGTTCTCACAGTGACAAACCCTTCCCAACTCTACTTTATGTATCAAATCCAAGAACTGTAACATTCCTGTTTTGAAAACTCATCCAGCTTTTTATTAAACTGACCAATGACCTGCCATAACAACAAGTCCACTGGAAGACAGTTCCATAGCTTTACCTTCTCACAGTGACAAACCCTTTCCCAACTCTACTTTATGTATCAATACCAGTGAACTTGTAACATCCTTGTTTGTAGAAACTCATCCACCTTTTTATTAAACGACCAATGAACCTGCCATACATACGTCCACTGGAAGACAGTTCCATAACTTTACCGTTTCTCACAGTGACAAACCCTTTCCCACTCTACTTATGTATCAATACCAGTAACTTGTAACATTCCTTTTTGTAGAAACTCATCCAGCTTTTATTAAACTGACCAATGACCTGCCATAACAAACGTCACTGGAAGACAGTTCCATAGCTTTACCGTTCTCACAGTGACAAAACCCTTTCCCAACTCTACTGTTATTCAATACCAGTACTTGTAACATTCCTTGTTGTAGAAACTCATCCAGCTTTTTATATTAAACTGACCAATGAACTGCCATAACAACTACCTGGAAGAAGTTCCATAGCTTACCGTTCTCAACAGTGACAAACCCTTTCCCAACTCTAACTTATGATCAATACCAGTAACTTGTAACATTCCTTGTTGTAGAAACTCATCCAGCTTTTTATAAACTGACCAATGAAACCTGCCATAACAACGTCCACTGGAAGACAGTTCCATAGCTTTACCGTTCTCACAGTGACAAACCCTTTCCCAACTCTACTTTATGTCAATACCAGTAACTTGTAACATTCCTTGTTTGTAGAAACTCATCCCTTTTTATTAAACTGACCAATGAACCTGCCATAACAACGTCCACTGGAAGAGACAGTTCCATAGCTTTACCGTTTCACAGTGACAAACCCTTCCCAACTTCACTTTATGTATCAATACCAGTAACTTGTAACATTCCTTGTTGTAGAAACCATCCAGCTTTTTATTAAACTGACCATGAAACTGCCATAACAACGTCCACTGGAAGACAGTTCCATAGCTTTACCGTTCTCACAGTGACAAACCCTTTCCCAACTCTACTTTATGTATCAATACCAGTAACTTGTAACATTCCTTGTTTGTAAAACTCATCCAGCTTTTATTAACTGACCAATGAACCTGCCATAACAACGTCCACTGGAAGACAGTTTCCATAGCTTTACCGTTCTCACAGTGACAAAACCCTTTCCCAACTTACTTTATGATCAATCCAGTAACTTGTAACATTCCTTGTTTGTAGAAACTCATCCAGCTTTTTATAAAGACCAATAACCTGCCATAACACGTCCACTGGAAGACAGTTCCATAGCTTTAATTAAACCGTTCTACAGTGACAACACCTTCCCAACTCTACTTATGTATCAATACCAGTAACTTGTAACATTCCGTGTTGTAGAAACCATCCAGCTTTTTATTAAACTGACCAATGAACCTGCCATACAACGTCCACTGGAAGACAGTTCCATAGCTTTACCTGTTCCACATGACAAACCCCTTTCCCAACCTATTATGTATCAATCCCAGTAACTTGTAACTTCCTTGTTGTAAAACCCATCCAGCTTTTATTAAACTGACCATGAACCTGCCAGTAACAACGATCCACTGGAAGACGTTGCCATAGCTTTAACCGTTCTCACAGTGACAAAACCCTTTCCCAACCTACTTTTGTATCAATACCAGTACTTGTAACATTCCTTTGCCTTGTATTGAAAAAAACTCATCCAGTTTTTATTATAACTTACAATGACCTGCCCATAACAACGTCCACGGAAGACAGTTCCAGTAGCTTTACTATAACCGTTCTCACAGTGACAAACCCTTCCCAACTCTACTTTATGTATCAAAATACAGTAAACTTGAACATTCCTTGTTTGTAGGAACCTCATCCAGCTTTTTAGTAAACGACCAATGAACCTGCCCATACCAACGTCCATGGAAGACAAGTTCCATAGCTTTATACCGTTCCACAACGTGACAAACTTTCCCAACTCACTTTATGTATCACAATACCAGTAACTGCTTGTAACATTCCTTGTTTGTGAAACTCATCCCAGCTTTTTATTAAACGGTGACCAATGAACCTGCCATAACAACCGTCCACTGGAAGACCAGTTCCATAGCTTTCAACCCGTTTCACATGATAAACCTTTCCCAACTCTACTTTATGTCAGATACCAGAACTGGTAACATCCTTGTTTGTAGATAAACCGCTCATCCAGCTTTGTTATTAACAAACTGACAATGAACCTGCCATAACAACAGTCCCACTGGAAGACAGTTCCCTAGCTTTATTAACCGTTCCACAGTGGACAAACCCTTTTCCTAGCTTGAGCCTAAAAAACCTTGTTTCTTCCGTGTCTTAAAGGGATGTCACGTGTCCTCTATACATGTGTCTATTGGGACCAATGCCCCAGATATTTATTGTATGGCCCGTTAATATGGTGTTAATACCCCTTAATTATAATCCCCCCCATCCCCACGCAAGCGCCTGTTCTCCAGTGTACATAATTGTAACTTTTCCAGTCTCTTGTCATATTCAAAGCTCCCCCAACCCCTTATCTATGTTTACTTTTAAATGAACTCTCTGGTGCTTGTTTACTAGCATCATATCAAGGACACACTGGACATCCTTTAAAATGACAATAAAAGAGGTTCCTCTTCCGTTTAAGAAAGTTTCTGTACAGTAAGAATGTGGCAGATGTGGAAATGGCCAGTTTTCTTGAATAGGCTTTCAAGTGGGGGTTGGATAATTGAAAATGTCCCCCCTAGATATTTACTCTTTTTACAGTAACTTAATCAAACGTTATCCACTTCTGGGTATGCACGAAACACAAACAACCCCCAGTAACCCGCAAAGGTGAGCAAGACCTAATAGCAATGATTAGAAGAAAAAAAATCACGTTTAACAAAAACCAGTTTCAATTTTTCTAACTAAAGACAGGCTCAGAAACGCCCCCCCCCCCCCCCCCAGCAAGTCTAATATATTTTAGAATATACACACTTCAGCTACTGCGGTGGGTCCTTTTCATAATCATGCAGATTAATTCACCCAGTTGTTTTTAGAGTTTTGGAACTTTTTTAGGGTGATTTTCGCGAAAAAAACTAACTTAGAAATCCTTGAACAACCCCAGTTAACATATAACAGCCCTCTAAATATTGTCCCAATTCAACAGCACACCCCTTGCATCCAATGCATTGCCCATATACTGCAGCAAAAAAACCAAAAGGTAGCCCATGTTTAAATTTGGTGGCTGGCACGCTAAGGTTTCCCTTCGGACGCAATCTATTTTGAACGTTCTTAAGCCCCTATCCGTTAAGGAGTATCCAATGGGTTTATAAAAATCTGCAAAGCAAAAATCTTGGGTAGTATTCTCACACAAATTTGCACACTTACTGATCTAAAAATTTGTTTTCTTCGTTTTGTTACCTAGGCGTGCGAAATGCTCCCTGCATGTTATTTGGCCTTAGTTTTCCCTTGAATCGGGTGGAAAAATTAATCAGCGTTTTTTTTTTTGCCAATTCCTGGGGACTTTGGTCAGCTTGAAAAACACAAAATTTCCCACGATAAATTGGTTTTTTGTACACAAATATATTTTTTATTAGAGTCTTATCATTGTCTTATTATCTTATTATAGTCCTTATTATTGTCTTATATAGTATTTTATTGTCGTATGCTAGTCTTTAAATGGACAGGGTTCCAGAAGTCGTGCAACTAATTAATAAGTGGTTGGGGGAGCTTGATATGAAGAGAGACTGGAAAAAGTTACAATTCTTACGCTGGAAAAGGTGCTTGGCTTGGGGATATGATTACGTGTAAAATACATTAACGGGCCAGACAATACACTATCGGGGCATTTTTCACCAATAGACCATGTCAGAGGACACGTGGAATCCCTTAAGACTTGAAGAAAAAAAGGTTTAGGCTTTTCAAGTTGTGAAGGGTTTGTCACTGTGAGAACGGTAAAGCTATGGAACTGTCTTCATGGACGTTGTTATGGCAGTTCATTGGTCGGTTAATAAAAAGCTGGATGAGTGTTCTACAACAAGGATTTACAATTTCTGGTGATTGGATACATAATAGAGTTGGGAAAGGGTTTGTTCACTGTGAGAACGGTAAGAGCTATGGACTGTCTTCCATGACGTTTTTATGGCAGTTTCATTTGTCAGTTAATAAAAGCTGGATGATTTCTACAACAAGGAATGTTTACAAGGGTACTGGTATTGATACTAAATAGAGTTTGTGAAAGGGTTTGTCACTGTGAGAACGTAAAGTTATGGAATGTCTTCCAGTGGACGTTTTGATTGGCAGTCTTGGTCAGTTTAATAAAAGCTGGATGAGTTTCTACAACAAGGAATGTTTACAAGTTACTGGTATTGATACATAAAGTAGAGTTGGGAAAGGTTTGTCCACTGTGAAACGGTAAAGCTATTGAATGTCTTCCGGATTGGGACGTTGTTATGGCAGGTTCATGTCAGTTTCAAATAAAAAGTTGGAAGTTTCTACAAACAGGAATGTTACAAGTTACTGTTATTTGATCTATAAAGTAATAGTTGGGAAGGGTTTGTCACTGTGAGAACTGTAAAGCTATGGACTGTCTTCCAGTGGATGGTTTTATGGCAGTTCATTGGGTCAGTTATAAAAAGCTGGAATTATTTTTCTACAAACAAGGAATGTTACAAGTGACTGTATGATACATAAAGTAGAGTTGGGAAAGGGTTTGTCACGGTGAGACGGTAAAGTTTTGGACTGTCTTCCCAGTGACGTTGTTCTGGGCAGGTTCATTGTCAGTTTAATAAACAGCTGATGAGTTTCTACAAACAAGAATGTTAAAGTTCTGGTATTGATACATAAGTCGAGTTGGGAAAGGGGTTTGTCCACTGTGGAACGGTAAAGCTATGGACTGTCCTTCCAGTGGACGTTGTTATGGAAGGTTTCATTGTCATTTATAAAACGCTGGAATGATTTTTCTACAAACAGGATGTTACAGTTACTGGTATTGATACATAAAGTAGAGTTGGGAAAGGGTTTGTCACTGTGAGAAACTGTAAAGCATGGAACGTCTTCCAGTGGACGTTGTTTAATGGCAGGTTCATTGGTCTTTAATAAAAAAGCTGGATGAGTTTCTACAAACAAGGAATTTCCAATTACGGGTATTTATACATCAGTAGAGTTGGGAAGGGTTTGTCACTGTGAGAACGGTAAAGCTATGGAACTGTCTTCCAGTGGACCTTGTTATGGAGGTTCAATTGGTCATTTAATACAAGCTGGATGAGTTTCTACAAACAGGGAATGTGTACATGACTGTATTGGAATACATCAAGTAGAGTTTGGGAAGGTTTGTCACTGTGAGAACGGTAAACGCTAATGGAACTGTCTTCCAGTGGACGTTGTTATGGCAGGTTATTGGTCGTTTTAATCAAAGCTGGATGAGTTTCTACAAACAAGGAATGTTCCAAATTTACTGGTATTGATACATAAAGTAGAGTGGGAAAGGGTTGTCAACTGTGAGAACGGTAAAGCTTATGGGAACATGTCTTCCCGTGGACGTTGTTTCTGGACGGTTCATTGTCAGTTTTAATAAAAAGCTGGATAGTTTTCTACAAACAGGGAATGGTTCCAAGTTTACTGGTATGATACATAAAGTAGAAGTTGGAGAAAGGGTTTTGTCACTGTGAGACCTGTAAAGCTAGGAACTGTCTTCCAGTTGGACGTTGTTAATGGCAGGTTTCATGTTCAGTTATAAAAACTGGATGAGTGTTCTACACACAAGAATGTTACAAGTTGACTGGGATTGATACATAAGTAGATTGGGAAAGGGTTGCCTGGTGAGACGGTAAAGCTATGAACTGTCCCTTCTAGTGACTTGTTATGGCAGGTTCATTGTCAGTTAATTAAAAGCTGGATGAGTTTCTACAAACAGGAATGTTACAAGTTACTGCGTATAATACATAAGTAGAGTTGGGAAAGTGGTTTGTCATGTCGAGAACGGTAAGCTTATGGAACTGTATTCCACGTGGGCGTTGTTAGTGGCAGGTGTCATTGGTCATTTAATAAAAGCTGGATGAGTTTTTACAAACAAGGACGTTTTACAAGTTACTGTATTGATACTAAAGTAGAGTTGGGAAAGGTTTGTCACTGTGAGAACGGGTAAGCCTGATAGAACTGTCTTCCAGTGGACTTTGTTATGAGGTCATGGTCAGTTTAATTAAAAAGCTGGATAGTTTCTACAAACAGAATGTTGTACAAGTTACTGGATTGATACATAAAGTAAGTTGGAAAGGGTTTTGTCACTGTAGAACGGGTAAGCTATGGAACTGTCTTCCAGTGGCGTTGTTATGGCAGGTTCATTGGTCATTATTTTTTAATAAAAAGCTGGATGAGTTTCTACAAACAAGGATGTTACCAGTTACTGGTATTGATACATAACAGTAGAGTTGGGAAAGGGTTTGTCACTGTGAGAACGGTAAAGCTATGGAACTGTCTTCCAGTGGACGTTGTTATGGCAGGTCATTGGTCAGTTTATAAAAGCTGATGATTTCTAAACAAGGAATGTTACAAGTTACTGGATTGATACATAAAGTAGGTTGGGAAAGGGTTTGTCACTGTGAGAACGGTAAAGCTATGGAACTGTCTTCCAGTGGACGTTGTTTATGGCAGGTTCATTGGTCAGTTTAATAAAAAGCTGGATGAGTTTCTACAAACAAGGAATGTACAAGTACTGGTATTGATACATAAAGTAGAGTGTGGGAAAGGGTTTGTCACTGTGAACGGAAAGCTATGGAACTGTCTTCCAGTGGACGTTGTTATGGCAGGGTTCATTGGTCAGTTATATAAAAAGCTGGATGAGTTTTACAAACAAGGAATGTTTACAAGTTACTGGTATGATACATAAAGTAGAGTTTGGGAAAGGGTTTTCACTGGTGAAACGGTTAAAGCTATGGAACTGTCTTCAGTGGACGTTGTTATGGCAGGTTCATTGGTCAGTTTAATAAAACGCTGGATGAGTTTCTACAAACAAGAATGTTACAAGTTCTGGGATTGATCATAAAGTAGAGTTGGGAAAGGGTTTGTCACTGTGAGAACGGTAAAGCTATGGAACTGTCTTCCAGTGGACTTGTTATGGCAGGTTCATTGGTCAGTTTAATAAAAAGCTGATGAGTTTCTACAAACAAGGATGTTACATACTGGTATTGTACAAAAGTAGAGTGGGAAAGGGTTTTTCACTGTGAGAACGTAATCTATGGAACTGTCTTCCAGTGGACGTTGTTATGGCAGGTTCATTGGTCAGTTTAATAAAAAGCTGGATGAGTTTCTACAAACAAGGAATGTTACAAGTTACTGGTATTGATACATAAAGTAGAGTGGGAAAGGGTTTGTCATCTGTGAGAACGGTAAAGCTATGGAACTGTCTTCCAGTGGACGTTTGTATGGCAGGTTCATTGGTCAGTTTAATAAAAGCTGGATGAGTTTCTACAAACAAGGAATGTTACAAGTTACTGGGATGATACATAAAGTAGAGTTGATCCAGGGAAATTCCGATTGCCACTATGAGTCAGGAAGGAATTTTTTCCCCTTCATAAATTTGGTGGGTTTTTGCCTTCCTCTGGATAACGTTAGGCAGGAAATGAGGATATTGCTAGATGGGTTGGACTGGATGGAGTATGTCTTAATTAACCTCAAATACTATAGCTGTAACTTTACTATAGTTATATTTACTGTACTATACTATAACTGTATTATACTGTACTGTACTGTACTATACTGTACTATACTCTACTGTACTGTACTATACTGTACTGTACTATACTGTACTATACTATACTGTACTATACTATACTATACTGTACTGTACTGTACTATACTATACTGTACTATACTATACTATACTGTACTGTACTATACTGTACTGTACTATACTGTACTGTACTATACTATACTATACTATACTGTACTGTACTATACTCTACTGTACTGTACTATACTGTACTATACTGTACTGTACTATACTATACTGTACTGTACTATACTGTACTATACTGTACTGTACTATACTGTACTATACTCTACTGTACTGTACTGTACTATACTGTACTGTACTATACTGTACTGTACTATACTGTACTATACTATACTATACTGTACTGTACTGTACTATACTATACTGTACTATACTACAGCTCGATGTTTTTTAGAACCTCATCCAGCTTTTTATTAAACTGACCACATGAACCTGCCATAAAACGTCCACTGGAAGACAGTTCCATAGCTTTACCGTTCTCCCACAGTGAAAAACCTTTCCCAACTCTATTTATGTTATCAATCCCAGTAACTGTAACATTCCCTTGTTGTAGAAACTCATCCAGCTTTTTATTAAACTGACCAATGAACCTGCCATAACAACGTCCACTGGAAGACAGTTCCAATTCTTTACCGTTCTCACAGTGACAAACCCTTTCCCAACTCTACTTTATGTATCAATACCAGTAACTTGTAACATTCCTTGTTTGTAGAAACTCATCCAGCTTTTTATTAAACTGACCAATGAACCTGCCAAACAAGTCCACTGGAAGACAGTTCCATAGCTTTAACCGTTCTCACAGTGACAAACCCTTTCCCAACTCTACTTTATGTATCATACCAGTAACTTGTAACATTCCTTGTTTGTAGAAATCATCAGCTTTTATTAAACTGACCAATGAACCTGCCATAACAACGTCCACTGAAGACAGTTCCATAGCTTTACCGTTCTCACAGTGACAAACCCTTTCCCAACTCTACTTTATGTATCATACCAGTAACTTGTAACATTCCTTGTTTGTAGAAACTCATCCAGCTTTTTATTAAACTGACCAATGAACCTGCCATAACAAGTCCACTGGAAGACATTTCCATAGCTTACTCGTTCTCACAGTGACAAACCCTTTCCCAACTCTACTTTATGTATCAATACCATAACTTGTAACATTCCTTGTTTGTAGAAACTCATCCAGCTTTTATTAAACTGACCAATGAACCTGCCATAACAACGTCCACTGGAAGACAGTTCCATAGCTTTACCGTTCTCACAGTGACAACCCTTTCCCAACTCTACTTTTGTATCAATACCAGAACTTGTAACATTCCTTGTTTGTAGAAACTCATCCAGCTTTTATTAAACTGACCAATGAACCTGCCATAACAACAGTCCACTGGAAGACAGTTCCATAGCTTTACCGTTCTCACAGTGACAAACCCTTTCCCAACTCTACTTTATGTATCAATACCAGTAACTTGTAACATTCCTTGTTTGAGAAACTCATCCAGCTTTTTATTAAACTGACCAATGACCTGCCATAACAACGTCCACTGGAAGACAGTTCCATAGCTTTACCGTTCTCACAGTGACAAACCCTTTCCAACTCTACTTTATGTATCAATCCAGTAACTTGTAACATTCCTTGTTTGTAGAAACTCATCCAGCTTTTTTAACTGACCAATGAACCTGCCATAACAACGTCCACTGGAAGACAGTTCATAGCTTTACCGTTCTCACAGTGACAAAACCTTTCCCAACTCTACTTTATGTATCAATACCAGTAACTGTAACATTCCTTGTTTGTAGAAACTCATCCAGCTTTTTATTAAACTGACCAATGAACCTGCCATAACAACGTCCACTGGAAGACAGTTCCATAGCTTTACACGTTCTCACAGTGACAACCCTTTCCCAACTCTACTTATGTATCAATACCAGTAACCTGTAACATTCCTTGTTTGTAGAACTCATCCAGCTTTTATTAAACTGACCAATGAACCTGCCATAACAACGTCCACTGGAAGACAGTTCCATAGCTTTACCGTTCTCACAGTGACAAACCCTTTCCCAACTCTACTTTATGTATCAATACCAGTAACTTGTAACATTCCTTGTTTGTAGAAACTCATCCAGCTTTTTATTAAACTGACCAATGAACCTGCCATAAACAACGTCCACTGGAGACAGTTCCATAGCTTTACCGTTCTCACAGTGACAAACCCTTTCCCAACTCTACTTTATGTATCAATCCAGTAACTTGTAACATTCCTTGTTTGTAGAAACCCATCAGCTTTTTATTAAAACTGACCAATGAACCTGCCATAACAACGTCCACTGGAAGACAGTTCCATAGCTTTACCGTTCTCACATGACAAACCCTTTCCCAACTCTACTTTATGTATCAATACCAGTACTTGTAACATTCCTTGTTTGTAGAAACTCATCCAGCTTTTTATTAAACTGACCAATGAACCTGCCATAACAACGTCCACTGGGACAGTTCCATAGCTTTACCGTTCTCACAGTGACAAACCCTTTCCCAACTCTACTTTATGTATCAATCCAGTAACTTGTAACATTCCTTGTTTGTAGAAACTCATCCAGCTTTTTATTAAACTGACCAATGAACCTGCCATAACAACGTCCACTGGAAGACGTTCCATAGCTTTACCGTTCTCACAGTGACAAACCCTTTCCCAACTCTACTTTATGTATCAATACCAGTAACTTGTAACATTCCTTGTTTGTAGAAACTCATCCAGCTTTTTATTAAACTGACAATGAACGCCCATAACAACGCCACTGGAAGACAGTCCATAGCTTTTACCGTTTCATCAGTGACAAACCCTTTCCCAACTCTACTTTATGTATCAATCCCTAACTTGTAACATTCCTTGTTGTAGAAAACTCATCCAGCTTTTTATTAACTGACCAATGAACCTGCCATAACAACGTCCACTGGAAGACAGTTCCATAGCTTTACCGTTCTCACAGTGACAAACCTTTCCCAACTCTACTTTATGTATCAATCCAGTAACTGTAACATTCCTTGTTTGTAGAAACTCATCCAGCTTTTTATTAAACTGACCAATGAACCTGCCATAACAACGTCCACTGGAAGACAGTTCCATAGCTTTACCGTTCTCACAGTGACAAACCCTTTCCCAACTCTACTTTATGTATCAATACCAGTAACTTGTAACATTCCTTGTTTGTAGAAACTCATCCAGCTTTTTATTAAACTGACCAATGAACCTGCCATAACAACGTCCACTGGAAGACAGTTCCATAGCTTTACCGTTTCTCACAGTGACAAACCCTTTCCCAACTCTACTTTATGTATCAATACCAGTAACTTGTAACATTCCTTGTTTGTAGAAACTCATCCAGCTTTTTATTAAACTGACCAATGAACCTCCATAACAACGTCCACTGGAGACAGTTCCATAGCTTTACCGTTCTCACAGTGACAAACCCTTTCCCAACTCTACTTTATGTATCAATACCAGTAACTTGTAACATTCCTTGTTTGTAGAAACCTCATCCAGTTTTTATTAAACTGACCAATGAACCTGCCATAACAACGTCCACTGGAAGACAGTTCCATAGCTTTACCGTTCTCACAGTGACAAACCCTTTCCCAACTCTACTTTATGTATCAATACAGTAACTTGTAACATTCCTTGTTGTAGAAACTCATCCAGCTTTTATTTAAACTGACCAATGAACCTGCCATAACAACGTCCACTGGAAGACAGTTCCATAGCTTTACCGTTCTCACAGTGACAAACCCTTTCCCAACTCTACTTTATGTATCAATACCAGTAACTTGTAACATTCCTTGTTTGTAGAAACCCATCATCTTTTTATTAAACTGACCAATGAACCTGCCATAACAACGTCCACTGGAAGACAGTTCCATAGCTTTACCGTTCTCACAGTGAAAACCCTTTCCCAACTCTACTTTATGTATCAATACCAGTAACTTGTAACATTCCTTGTTTGTAGAAACTCATCCAGCTTTTATTAAACTGACCAATGAACCTGCCATAAACAACGTCCACTGGAAGACAGTTCCATAGCTTTACCGTTCTCACAGTGACAAACCCTTTCCCAACTCTACTTTATGTATCATACAGTAACTTGTAACATTCCTTGTTTGTAGAAACTCATCCAGCTTTTTATAAACTGACCAATGAACCTGCCATAACAACGTCACTGGAGACAGTTCCATAGCTTTACCGTTCTCACAGTGACAAACCCTTTCCCAACTCTACTTTATGTATCAATACCAGTAACTTGTAACATTCCTTGTTTGTAGAAACCATCCAGCTTTTTATTAAACTGACCAATGAACCTGCCCATAACAACGTCCACTGGAAGACAGTTCCATAGCTTTACCGTTCTCACAGTGACAAACCCTTTCCAACTCTACTTTATGTATCAATCCCAGTAACTTGTAACATTCCTTGTTTGTAGAAACTCATCCAGCTTTATTAAACTGACCAATGAACCTGCCATAACAACGTCCACTGGAAGACAGTTCCATAGCTTTACCGTTCTCACAGTGACAAACCTTTCCCAACTCTACTTATGTATCAATCCAAGTAACTTGTAACATTCCTTGTTTGTAGAAACTCATCCAGCTTTTTATTAAACTGACCAATGAACCTGCCATAACAACGTCCACTGGAAGACAGTTCCATAGCTTTACCGTTCTCACAGTGACAAACCCTTTCCCAACTCTACTTTATGTATCAATAACCAGTAACTTGTAATATCCTTGTTGTAGAAACACTCATCCAGCTTTTTATTAAACTGACCAATGAACCTGCCATAACAACGTCCACTGGAAGACAGTTCCATAGCTTTACCGTTCTCACAGTGACAAACCCTTTCCCAACTCTACTTTATGTATCAATACCAGTAACTTGTAACATTCCTTGTTTGTAGAAACTCATCCAGCTTTTTATTAAACTGACCAATAACCTGCCATAACAACGTCCACTGAAGACAGTTCCATAGCTTTTACCGATCTCACAGTGAAAAACCCTTTCCAACTCTACTGTATGTATCAATACCAGTAACTTGTAACATTCCTTTTGTAGAAACTCATCCAGCTTTTTATAAAATGACCAAGAACCTGCCATAACAACGTCCACTGGAAGACAGTTCCATAGCTTTACCGTTCTAACAGTGACAAACCCTTTCCCAACTCTACTTTATGTATCAATACCAGTAACTTGTAACATTCCTTGTTTGTAGAAACTCATCCAGCTTTTTATTAAACTGACCAATGAACCTGCACAAACAAGTCCACTGGAAGACAGTTCCATAGCTTTACCTTTCTCACAGTGACAAACCCTTTCCCAACTCTACTTATGTATCATATCAGTAACTTGTAACATTCCTTGTTTGTAGAAACTCATCCAGCTTTTTATTAAACTGACCAATGAACCTCCATAACAACGTCCACTGGAAGACAGTTCCATAGCTTTACCGTTCTCACAGTGACAAACCCTTTCCCAACTCTACTTTATGTATCAATACCAGTAATTGTAACATTCCTTGTTTGTAGAAAATCATCTCAGCTTTTTATTAAACTGACCAATGAACCTGCCATAACAACGTCCACTGGAAGACAGTTCCATAGCTTACCGTTCTCACAGTGACAAACCCTTTCCCAACTCTACTTTATGTATCATCCCAGTAACTTGTACATTCCTTGTTTGTAGAAACTCATCCAGTTTTATTAAACTGACCAAAAACCTGCCATAACAACGTCCACTGGAAGACGTTCCATGCTTTACCGTTCTCACAGTGACAAACCCTTTCCCAACTCTACTTTATGTATCAATCCAGTAACTTGTAACATTCCTTGTTGTAGAAACTCATCCAGCTTTTATTAAACTGACCAATGAACCTGCCATAACAACGTCCACTGGAAGACAGTTTCATAGCTTTACCGTTCTCACAGTGACAAACCTTTCCCAACTCTACTTTATGTATCAATACCAGTAACTGTAATCATTCCTGTTTGTAGAAACTCATCCAGCTTTTTATTAAACTGACCAATGAACTGCATAACAACGTCCACTGGAAGACAGTTCCATAGCTTTACCGTTCTCACAGTGACAAACCTTTCCCAACTCTACTGTATGTGATCAATACCAGTAACTTTAACATTCCTTGTTTGTAGAAACTCATCCAGCTTTTTATTAAACTGGACCAAGAACCTGCCATAACAACGTCCACTGGAAGACAGTTCCATAGCTTTAACCGTTCTCACAGTGACAAACCCTTTCCCAATCTACTTTATGTATCAATACCAGTAACTTGTAACATTCTTGTTTGGAGAAAACTCATCCAGCTTTTTTAAACTGACCATAGAACCTGCATAACAAACGTCCACTGGAAGACAGTTCCATAGCTTTACCGTTCTCACAGTGAAAAAACCCTTTCCCTACCTTGAAGCCTAAACCTTTTATCTTCAAGTCTTAAGGGATGTCCACGTGCCTCTGACACTTTCTATTGGTGAAAAAATGCCCCAGATAGTTTATTGTATGGCCGCCATTTGGAATATGCAGAGTCATCGGAATCCGTGTACAAAAAAGGACATCCTGGAAAGGAAAGGGTTAAGGGAAGTGTTGAAGGCTCTGGAGTCCTTGAGTATCCCTTGAGCACAGAAGCCCCAAGCTACCAGTATTACTACTTGCTTTACATATAGACAAGCCCGTGTTGCCAGGAGGCTAGAAAAATCTCATCGGCCATGGTTGCCCTTGGACTTAAAGTGCAAGGTATCGTGCTAAAGCTGGGGAACTCAAGAAAACCAGAGCACAACTGACAGACTGGACATATGAATGGTAAGCCAGACAACCAGCAATGCATCATACAATAGGAGAACCAATACGGCAAGCTTTTAAAGGACAAGAAAACAATCAGGAGCAGAAGAAAAGGACACCGGAACTAGATAATCTGAGCCAAAGAACAACCAAACCAATTAGACACAATAGAGAAAAAAGTGATGTCTTTTGCATTGGCCCAGTGGCCTGTACCACAATGTCCATCCCTTGGTGTCATTTTATGGTTTATTTTAATCACCAATGATAATGACATTTTGATTTACAGAAGAAAATTGGTTATTTTTAGGCTATGAGAGTTGAGACATTCATTCCACTTTCTGCATTCAAATACAATAAATGTCATTCTATGTTCAAATCGCTAAATATAATGACAGAAAGAAATGATACGATAGCACGGAATATTTCAATATCGGAATCCAATTTGTATTTATTTCATCCTAGATAAACCATTACATGACAAAAACCACATGAAGACACCCATGACGAGAGAGCTATCTGATGACCATGGCAATACGTCCTCCCCCCAGCAGCGTTTGAATCTTAAATTACATAATACTGCCCAATACCACTGTAAAACGTACAAAGTAGGGGAAATTTCCCAGAGAGAGGAGAGCATGAAATGCATGATCAATGAGGGCCATTCACTGGAACAAAGACTTTGCTCAGGTAACTTACACCTATACAAACTATGAGAGATTACCGCACTGGAATTCCCAATCATTCTGGGTGGGAAAAAGGGTTTTGTGTTATCCAGTTCAACACCTACACCTCCAATAAAACAATCCAAGCCCCCTAAAAATCTCCATTTAAACAGCGTCCCCAGTAAAACGTCTTTTCTTCTATATTAAAGTGGTCACCCATGAGATAAAACTCCCTGCTAATGGCTGTAGTTCCCTTTAACATAATTCTATAGGGTATCCTATCCCCTAATATGTAAATAAGGAACAAAGGATCTGGGAATTTACTGTGTATCCTGGAAGCTTTTAGGAATGCTGTCAGGAGATTCAAAAGTTCTATTAAAAAGTGTGCTAATTTGCCCAACCAATCAGATGCTATTTAAATTGAAAACTAAATCTTATTGGTTGGGGCAAAATTAGCACCATCTAAATGATAAGAACTTTTATTGAATAACCCTGTCAACTTAAAAGTCGTTTCTTTACAAATCCCCAGAACTCTTTGTTCCGTATTTGCCTATCCACTAACAAAATACATTCAATGGAAAATAACCCAACATTGTCATTCTCTACATACATAACACAGAAATTCTCCCCCATTTTATCAGTTATCCTTCCTGACTCCAAGCGGCATTGGAAATTCCCTTTCCCAACTCTCTTTATGTATCAATCCAGTAACTTGTAACATTCCTTGTTGGTAGAAACTCTCCAGCTTTTATTAAACTGACCAATGAACCTGCCATAACAACAGTCCACTGGAAGACAGTTCAAAGCTTTACCGTTATCCACAAGACAAACCCTTTCCCAACTCTACTTATGTATCATCCCAAGTAACTTGTAACATTCCTTGTTTGTAGAAACTCATCCAGCTTTTTATTAAACTGACCAATGAACTGCCATAACAATGTCCCTGGAAGACAGTTCCATAGCTTTACCGTTTCACAGTGACAAAACCCTTTCCCAACTCTACTTTAGTATCAATCCAGTAACTGTAACATTCCTGTTGTAGAAACTCATCCAGCTTTTTATTAAACTGACCAATGAACCTGCCATAACAAACGTCCACTGGAAGACAGTTCCATAGCTTTACCGTTCTCACAGTGACAAAACCTTTCCCAACTCTACTTATGTATCAATCCCAGTAACTTGTAACATTCCTTGTTTGTAGAAACTCATCCAGCTTTTATTAAACTGACCAATGAACCTGCCATAAACAACGTCCACTGGAAGACAGTTCCATAGCTTTACCGTTCTCACAGTGAAAAAACCTTTCCCAAACTCTACTTTATGTATCATACCAGTAACTTGTAACATTCCTTGTTGTAGAAACTCATCCAGCTTTTTATTAAACTGACCAATGAACCTGCCATAACAACGTCACATGGAAGACAGTTCCATAGCTTTACCGTTTCACAGTGACAAACCCTTTCCCAACTCTACTTTATGTATATACCAGTAACTTGTAACATTCCTGTTTGTAGAAACTCATCCAGCTTTTTATTAAACTGACCAATGAACCTGCCATAACAACTCTCCACTGGAAGACAGTTCCATAGCTTACCGTTCTCACAGTGACAAACCCTTTCCCAACTCTACTTTTGTATCAATACCAGTAAATTGTAACATCCTTGTTTGTAGAAACTCATCCAGCTTTTTATTAAACTGACCAATGAACCTGCCATAACAACGTCCACTGGAAGACAGTTCCATAGCTTACCAGTTCTCACAGTGACAAACACCTTCCAACTCACTTTATGTATCAATACCAGTAACTTGTAACATTCCTGTTTGTAGAAAACTCATCCAGCTTTTTATTAACTGACCAATGAACCTGCCATACAACGTCCACTGGAAGACGTTCCATAGCTTTACCGTTCTCACAGTGACAAACCCTTTCCCACACTCTTTTATGTATCAATCAGTAACTTGTAACATTCCTTGTTTGTAGAAACTCATTCAGCTTTTTATTAAACTGACCAATGAACCTGCCATAACAACGTCCACTGGAAGACAGTTCCATAGCTTTACCGTTCTCACAGTGACAAACCTTTCCCAACTCTACTTTAGTTATCAATACCAGTAACTTGTAACATTCCTTGTTTGTAGAAACTCATCCAGCTTTTTATTAAACTGACCAATGAACCTGCCATAACAACGTCCACTGGAAGACAGTTCCATAGCTTTACCGTTCTCACAGTGACAAACCTTTCCCAACTCTACTTATGTATCAATACCAGTAACTTGTAACATTCCGTGTTGTGAAAATCATCAGCTTTTTATTAAACTGACCAATGAAACTGCCATAACAACGTCCACTGGAAGACAGTTCCATAGCTTTACCGTTCTCACAGTGAAAACCTTCCCAACTCTACTATTATGTATCGATACCTAGTAACTGTAACATTCCTTGTTTGTAGAAACTCATCCAGCTTTTTATAAACTGACCAATGAACCTGCCATAACAACGTCCACTGGAAGACAGTTCCATAGCTTTACGTTCTCACAGTGACAAACCCTTCCCAACTCTACTTTATGTATCAATACCAGTAAATTGTAAAATCCTTTTGTAGAAACCCATCCAGCTTTTTATTAAACGACACATGAACCTGCCATAACAACGTCCACTGGAAGACAGTTCCATAGCTTTACCGTTCTCACAGTGACAAACCCTTTCCCAACTCTACTTTATGTATCAATCCCAGTAAATTGTAACATTCCTTGTGCGAGAAACTCATCCAGCTTTATTAAAACGACCAATGAACCTGCCATAACAACGTCCACTGGAAGACAGTTCCATAGCTTTTACCATTCTCACAGTGACAAACCTTCCCAACTCTACTTTATGTATCAAACCAGTAAATTGTAACATTCCTGTGTGTAGAAACTCATCCAGCTTTTTATAAAATGACCAATGAACCTGCCATAACAACGCACTGGAAGACAGTTCCATAGCTTTACGTTTCACAGTGACAAACCCTTTCCCAACTCTACTTTATGTATCCATACCAGTAACTTGTAACATCCTTGTTTGCAGAAACTCATCCAGCTTTTTATTAAACTGACCAATGAACCTGCCATAACAACGTCACTGGAAGACAGTTCCATAGCTTTACCGTTCTCCACGTGACAAACCTTTCCCAACTCTACTTTATGTATCAATCCCAGTAACTTGTAACATTCCTTGTTTGTAGAAAACTCATCCAGCTTTTTATTAACTGCCAATGAACCTGCCATAACAACGTCCACTGGAAGACAGTTCCATAGCTTTACGTTCTCACAGTGAAAACCCTTTCCCAACTCTACTTATGTATCAATACCATAACTTGTAAACATTCCTTGTTGTAGAAACTCATCCAGCTTTTTATTAAACTGACCAATGAACCTGCCATAACAACGTCCACTGGAAGACAGTTCCATAGCTTAACCGTTCTCACAGTGACAAACCCTTTCCCAATCTACTCTTATGTTCAATACCAGTAACTTGTAACATTCTGTTTTGTAGAAAACTCATCCAGCTTTATTAAACTGACCAATGAACCTGCCATAAAACGTCCACTGGAAGACAGTTCCATAGCTTTACCGTTCTCACAGTGACAAACCCTTTCCCAACTCTACTTTATGTATCAAAACCAGTAACTTGTAACATTCCTTGTTTGTAGAAACTATCCAGCTTTTATTAAACTGACCAATGAACCTGCCAAACAACGTCCACTGGAAGACAGTCCATAGCTTTACCGTTCTCACAGTGACAAACCCTTTCCCAACTCTACTTTGTATCAATACCAGTAACTTGTAACATTCTTGTTTGTAGAAAACCCATCCAGCTTTTTATAAACTGACCATGAACCTGCCATAACAAAGTCCACTGAAGACAGTTCCATAGCTTTACCGTTCTCACAGTGACAAACCTTCCCAACTCTACTTTATGTATCAATACCAGTAACTTGTAACATTCCTTGTTTGTAGAAACTCATCCAGCTTTCTATTAAACTGACCAATGAACCTGCCTAACAACGTCCACTGGAAGACCGTTCCATAGCTTTACCGTCTCACAGTGACAAACCTTTCCCAACTCTACTTTATGTATCAATCCAGTAACTTGTAACATTCCTTGTTTGTAGAAAACTCATCCAGCTTTTTATTAAACTGACCAATTAACCTGCCATAAACAACGTCCACTGGAAGACAGTTCCATAGCTTTACCGTTCTCACAGTGACAAACCCTTTCCCAACTCTACTTTTGTATCAATACCAGTAACTTGTAACATTCCTTGTTTGTAGAGAAAACCCATCCAGCGTTTTATTAAACTGACCAATGAACCTGCCATAACAACGTCCACTGGAAGACAGTTCATAGCTTTACCGTTCTCACAGTGACAAACCCTTTCCCAACTCTACTTATGTATCAATACCAGTAACTTGTAACATTCATTGTTGTAGAAAATCATCCAGCTTTTTATTAAAACTGACCAATGAACCTGCCATAACAACATCCACTGGAAGACAGTTCCATAGCTTTACCGTACTCACAGTGACAACCCTTTCCCAACTCTACTTTATGTATCAATACAGTAACTTGTAACATTCCTTGTTTGTAGAAACTCATCCAGTTTTTTATTAAACTGACCAATGAACCGCCATAACAACGTCCACTGGAAGACCGTTCCTAGCTTTACCGTTCTCACAGTGACAAAACCCTTTCCCACTCTTTATGTATCAATACCAGTAACTTGTAACATTCCTTGTTTGTAGAAACTCATCCAGCTTTTTATTAAACTGACCAATGAACCTGCCATAACAACGTCCACTGGAAGACAGTTCCATAGCTTTACCGTTCTCACAGTGATAAACCCTTTCCCAACTCACTTTATGTATCGATCCCTAGTAACTTGTAAATTCCTTGTTTGTAGAAACTCATCCGCTTTTTATAAACTGACCAATGAACCTGCCATAACAACACTCCACTGGAAGACAGTTCCATAGCTTTACCGTACTCACAGTACAAACCCTTTCCCAACTCTACTTATGATCAATACCAGTAACTTGTAACATTCCTTGTTGTAGAAAACTCATCCAGTTTTTTATTAAACTGACCAATGAAACCTGCCATAACAACGTCCACTGGAAGACAGTTCCATAGCTTTACCGTTCTCACAGTGACAAACCCTTTCCCAACTCTACTTTATGTATCAATACCAGTAACTTGTAACATTCCTTGTTTGTAGAAACTCATCCAGCTTTTTATTAAACTGACCAATGAACCTGCCATAACAACATCCACTGGAAGACAGTTCCATAGCTTTACCGTTCTCACAGTGATAAACCCTTCCCAACTCTACTTTATGTATCGATCCCAGTAACTTGTAACATTCCTTGTTTGTAGAAAACTCATCCAGCTTTTTATTAAACTGACCAATGAACCTGCCAAAACAACGTCCACGGAAGACAGTTCCATAGCTTTACCGTTCTCACAGTGACAAAACCCTTTCCCAACTCTACTTTATATATCAATACCAGTAACTTGTAACATTCCTTGTTTGTAGAAACTCATCCAGCTTTTTATAAACTGACCAATGAACCTGCCATAACAACGTCCACTGGAAGACAGTTCCATAGCTTTACCGTTCTCACAGTGACAAAACCCTTTCCCAACTCTACTTTATATCAATACCAGTAACTTGTAACATTCCTTGTTTGTAGAAACTCATCCAGCTTTTTATTAAAACTGACCAATGAACCTGCCAAACAACGTCCCACTGGAAGACAGTTCCATAGCTTTACCGTTCTCACAGTGACAAACCCTTCCCCAACTCTACTTTATGTATCAATACCAGTAACTTGTAACATTCCTTGTTTGTGTAGAAACTCATCAGCTTTTTATTAAACTGACCAATGAACCTGCCATAACAACGTCCACTGGAAGACAGTTCCATTAGTTACCGTTCTCACAGTGATAAACCCTTTCCCAACTCTACTTATGTATCGATCCTAGTAACTTGTAACATTCCTGTTTGTAGAAACTCATCCAGCTTTTTATTAAACTGACCAATGAACCTGCCATAACAAACGTCCACGGAAGACAGTTCCATAGCTTTACCGTTCTCACAGTGACAAACCCTTTCCCAACTCTACTTTATGTATCAATACCAGTAACTTGTAACATTCTTGTTTGTAGAAACCCATCCAGCTTTTATTAAACTGACCAATGAACCTGCCATAACAACGTCCACTGGAAGACAGTTCCATAGCTTTACCGTTCTCACAGTGACAAACACTTTCCCAACTTATTTATGTCAATCCAGTAACTTGTAACATTCCTTGTTTGCAGAAACTCATCCAGCTTTTTATTAAACTGAACAATGAACCTGCCATAACAACGTCCACTGGGAGACAGTCCATAGCTTTACCATGTCTCACAGTGACAAACCCTTTCCCAACTCTACTTTATGTATCAATACCAGTAACTGTAACATTCCTTGTTTGTAGAAACTCATCCAGCTTTTTATTAAATGACCAAATGAACCTGCCATAACAACGTCCACTGGAAGACAGTTCCATAGCTTTACCGTTCTCACAGTGACAAACCCTTTCCCAACCTACTTTATGTATCAATACCAGTAACTTGTAACATTCCTTGTTTGCGAGAAACTCATCCAGCTTTTTATTAAACTGACCAATGAACCTGCCATAACAACGTCCACTGGAAGACAGTCCATAGCTTTACCATTCTCACAGTGACAAACCCTTTCCCAACTCTACTTTATGTATCAAATCCCAGTAACTTGTAACATTCCTTTGTTTGTAGAAACTCATCCAGCTTTTTATTAAACTGACCAATGAACCTGCCATAACAACGTCCACTGGAAGAAGACAAGTTCCATAGCTTTACCGTTTCCAGTGACAAACACCTTTCCCAACTCTACTTTATGTATCAATCCAGTAACTTGTAACATCCTTGTTTGTAGAAACTCATCCAGCTTTTTATTAAACTGTCCAATGAACCTGCCATAACAACGTCCACTGGAAGACAGTTCCATAGCTTTACCGTTCTCACAGTGACAAACCCTTTCCCAACTCTACTTTATGTATCAATACCAGTAACTGTAACATTCCTTGTTTGTAGAAAACTCATCCAGCTTTTTATTAAACTGACCAATGAACCTGCCATAACAACGTCCACTGGAAGACAGTTCCATAGGTTTACCGTTCTCACAGTGACAAAACCCTTTCCCAACTCTACTTATGTATCAAACCAGTAACTTGTAACATTCCTTGTTTGTAGAAATCATCCAGCTTTTTATTAAATGACAATGAACCTGCCATAACAACGTCCACTGGAAGACAGTTCCATAGCTTTACCGTTCTCACAGTGACAAACCCTTCCCAACTCTACTTTATGTATCAATACCAGTAACTTGTAACATTCCTGTTTGTAGAAACCCATCCAGCTTTTATTAAACTGACCAATGAACCTGCCATAACAAACGTCCACTGGAAGACAGTTCCATAGCTTTACCGTTCTCACAGTGACAAACCCTTTCCCAACTCTACTTTATGTATCAATACCAGTAACTTGTAACATTCCTTGTTTGTAGAAACTCATCCAGCTTTCTATTAAACTGACCAATGAACCTGCCATAACAACGTCCACTGGAAGACAGTTCCATAGCTTTACCGTTCTCACAGTGACAAACCCTTTCCCAACTCTACTTATGTATCAATACCAGTAAACTTGTAACATCCTTGTTTGCAGAATAATCATCAGCTTTTTATTAAACTGACCAATGAACCTGCCATAACAACGTCCACTGGAGAACAGTTCCATAGCTTTACCGTTCTCACAGTGACAAACCCTTTCCCAACTCTACTTTATGTATCAATCCCAGTAACTTGTAACATTCCTTGTTTGTAGAAACTCATCCAGCTTTTTATTAAACTGTCCAATGAACCTGCCATAACAACGTCCACTGGAAGACAGTTCCATAGCTTCCGTTCTCACAGTGAAAACCCTTTCCCAACTCTACTATGTATCAATACCGTAACTTGTAACATTCCTTGTTTGTAGAAACTCATCCAGCTTTCTATTAAACGACCAATGAACATGCCATAACAACGTCCACTGGAAGACAGTCCATAGCTTTACACGTTCTCACAGTGACAAACCCTTCCCAACTCTACTTTATGTATCCAATACCAGTAACTTGTAACATCCTTGTTTGTAGAAAACTCATCCAGTCTTTTATAAACAGACCAATGAACCTGCCATAACAACGTCCACTGGGAAGACAGTTCCATAGCTTTACCGTTCTCACAGTGAACAAACCCTTTCCCAACTCTACGTTATTATCAAAACCAGTAACTTGTAACATTCCTTGTTTGTAGAAACTCATCCAGCTTTTTATTAAACTGACAATGAACCTGCCATAACAACGTCCACTGGAAGACAGTTCCATAGCTTTACCGTTCTCACAGTGACAAACCCTTTCCCAAATCTACTTTATGTATCAATACCAGTAACTTGTAACATTCCTGTTTGTAGAAACCCATCCAGCTTTTATTAAACTACCAATGAACCTTCCATAACAACGTCCACTGGAAGACAGTTCCATAGCTTTACCGTTCTCACAGTGACAAACCTTTCCCAACTCTACTTATTATGTACAAACCAGTAACTTGTAACATTCTGTTTGTGAAAACTCATCCAGCTTTCTATTAAACTGAACCAAGAACCTGCCATAACAACGTCCACTGGAAGAAGTTCCATAGCTTTACCGTTCTCACAGTGACAAACCCTTTCCCAACCTTACTTTAGTATCAATCCCAGTAACTTGTAACATTCCTTGTTGTAGAAACTCATCCAGCTTTTTATTAAACTGACCAATTACCGCCATAACAACGTCCACTGGAAGACAGTTCCATAGCTTTACCGTTCTCACAGTGACAAACCCTTCCAACTCTACTTTATGTATCAATACCAGTAAACTTGTAACATTCCTTGTTTGTAGAAACCCATCCAGCGTTTTATTAAACTGGACCAATGAACCTGCCATAACAACGTCCACTGGAAGACAGTTCCATGCTTTACTGTTCTCACAGTGACAAACCCTTTCCAACTCTACTTTATGTATCAATACCAGTAACTTGGAACATTCCTTGTTTGTAGAAACTCACCAGCTTTTTATTAAACTGACCAATGAACCTGCCATAACAACATCCACTGGAAGACAGTTCCATAGCTTTACCGTACTCACGTGACAAACCCTTTCCCACTCTACTTTATAGTATCAATACCAGTAAATTGTAACATTCCTTGTTTGTAGAAACTCATCCAGTTTTTTATTAAAACTGACCAATGAACCTGCCATAACAACGTCCACTGGAGGAAGCAGTCCATAGCTTTACCGTTCTCACAGTGACAAACCCTTTCCCAACTCTACTTTATGTATCAATACCAGTAACTTGTAACATTCCTTGTTTGTAGAAACTCATCCAGCTTTTTATTAAACTGACCAAATGAACCTGCCATAACAAACATCCACTGGAAGACAGTTCCATAGCTTTACCGTTTTCACAGTGAAAAACCCTTTCCCAACTCTACTTTATGTACCAATACCAGTAACTTGTAACATTCCTTGTTTGTAGAAACTCATCCAGCTTTTTATTAAACTGACCAATGAACCTGCCATAAACAACGTCCACTGGAAGACAGTTCCATAGCTTTACCGTTCTCACAGTGACAAACCCTTTCCCAACTCTACTTTATGCATCAATACAGTAACTTGTAACATTCCTTGTTTGTAGAAACTCATCCAGCTTTTTATTAAACTGACCAATGAACCTGCCATAAAAACGTCCACTGGAAGACAGTTCCATAGCTTTACCGTTCTCACAGTGACAAACCCTTTCCCAACTCTACTTTATGTATCAAAAACCAGTAACTGTAAATTCCTTGTTGTAGAAACTCATCCAGCTTTTTATTTAAACTGACCAATGAACCTGCCATAACAACGTCCACTGGAAGACAGTTCCATAGCTTTACCGTTCCACAGTGACAAACCCTTTCCAACTCTACTTTATGTATCAATACCAAGTAACTTGTAACATTCCTTGTTTGTAGAAAACCATCCCAGCTTTTTATTAAACTGACCAATGAACCTGCCATAACAACGTCCAACTGGAAGACAGTTCCATAGCTTTACCGTTCTCACAGTGACAAACCCTTTCCCAACTTACTTATGTATCAATCCAGTAACTTGTAACATTCCTTGTTTGCAGAAAACTCATCCAGCTTTTTATTAAACTGACCAATGAACCTGCCAAACAACGTCCACTGGAAGACAGTTCCATAGCTTTACCATTCTCACAGTGACAAACCCTTCCCAACTCTACTTATGTATCAATACCGTAACTTGTAACATTCTTGTTTGTAGAAAACTCATCCAGCTTTTTATTAAACTGACCAATGAACCTGCCATAAACAACGTCCACTGGAAGACAGTTCCATAGCTTTACCGTTCTCACAGTGACAAACCCTTTCCCAACTCTACTTTATGTATCAATACAGTAACTTGTAACATTCCTTGTTTGCAGAAAACTCATCCAGCTTTTTATTAAACTGACCAATGAACCTGCCATAACAACGTCCACTGGAAGACAGTTCCATAGCTTTACCGTTCTCACAGTGACAAACCCTTCCCCAACTCTACTTTATGTATCAATCCAGTAACTTGTAACATTCCTTGTTTGTAGAAACTCATCAGCTTTTTATTAAACTGTCCAATGAACCTGCCATAACAACGTCCACTGGGAAGACAGTTCCATAGCTTTACCGTTCTCACAGTGAAAAACCCTTTCCCCAACTCTACTTATGTATCAATACCAGTAACTTGTAACATTCCTTGTTTGTAGAAACTCATCCAGCTTTTTATTAAACTGACCAATGGAACCTGCCATAACAACGTCCACTGGAAGACAGTTCCATAGCTTTACCGTTCTCACAGTGACAAACCCTTTCCCAACTCTACTTTATGTATCAAAAACCAGTAACTTGTTAACATTTCCTTGTTTGTAGAAACTCATCCAGCTTTTATTAAACTGACCAATGAACCTGCCATAACAACGTCCACGGAAGACAGTTCCATAGCTTTACCGTTCTCACAGTGACAAACCCTTTCCCAACTTACTTATGTATCAATACCATAGTAACTTGTAACATTCCTGTTGGTAGAAACCCATCCAGCTTATTAAACTGACCAATGAACTGCCATAACAACGTCCACTGGAAGACAGTTCCATAGGCTTTACCGTTCTCACAGTGACAAACCCTTTCCCAACTCTACTTTATGTATCAATACCAGTAACTTGTAACATTCCTTGTTTGTAGAAACTCATCCAGCTTTCTATTAAACTGACCAATGAACCTGCCATAACAACGTCCACTGGAAGACAGTTCATAGCTTTACGTTCTCACAGTGACAAACCCTTTCCCAACTCTACTTTATGTATCAATCCCAGTAACTTGTAACATTCTTGTTTGTAGAAACTCATCCAGCTTTTTATTAAACTGACCAATTAACCTGCCATAAACAAACGTCCACTGGAAGACATGTCCATAGCTTTCACGTTCTCACAGTGACACAAACCCTTTCCCAACTCTACTTTATGTATCAATACCAGTAACTGTAACATTCCTGTTTGGTAGAAAACCATCCAGCGTTTTATAACTGACCAATGAACCTGCCATAACAACGTTCACTGGAAGACAGTTCCATAGCTTTACTGTTCTTCACAGTGACAAACCCTTTCCCAACTCTACTTTATGTATCAATACCAGTAACTTGTAACATTCCTTGTTTGTAGAAACTCATCCAGCTTTTTATTAAACTGACCAATGAACCTGCCATAACAACATCCACTGGAAGACAGTTCCATAGCTTTACCGTACTCACAGTGACAAACCCTTTCCCAACTCTACTTTATGTATCAATACCAGTAAACTTGTAACATTCCTTGTTTGTAGAAACTCATCCAGTTTTTTATTAAACTGACCAATGAACCTGCCATAACAACGTCCACTGGAAGACAGTTCCATAGCTTTACCGTTCTCACAGTGAAACCCTTTCCCAACTCTACTTTATGTATCAATACCAGTAACTTGTAACATTCCTTGTTTGTAGAAACTCATCCAGCTTTTTATTAAACTGACCAATGAACCTGCCATAACAACGTCCACTGGAAGACAGTTCCATAGCTTTACCGTTCTCACAGTGACAAACCCTTTCCCAAACTCTACTTTATGTATCAATCCCGTAATGTAACATTCCTTGTTGTAGGAACTCATCCAGCTTTTTATTAAACTGACCAATGAACCTGCCATAACAACGTCCACTGGAAGACAGTTCCAAGCTTTACCGTTCTCACAGTGATAAACCCTTCCCAACTCTACTTTATGTATCAATACCAGTAACTGTAACATTCTTGTTTGTAGAAAACTCATCCAGCTTTTATTAAAACTGACCAATGAACCTGCCATAACAACGTCCACTGGAAGACAGTTCCATAGCTTTACCGTTCTCACAGTGACAAACCCTTTCCGAGCTTGAAGCCTAAACCTTTTTCTTCCAGTCTTAAGGATGTCCAAGTGTCTCTGACATGTTCTATTGGGAACAATGCCCCAGATAGTTTATTGTATGGCCCGTTAATGTATTTATACACAGTAATTATATCCCCACGCAAGCGCCTTTTCTCCAGTGTACATAATTGTAACTTTTCCAGTCTCTTTTCATATTCAAGCTCCCCCAATCCCCTTATTATGTTTATTTTATAATGAACTCTCTGGTGCATTGTTTACTAATCAGTCATATCAAGAGGACACATGGACATCCTTTAAAATGACAAGAAAAGAGGTTTCCTCTTCAGTTTAAGAAAGGTTTCTGTACAGTAAGAACTGTGGGCAGATGTGGTAATGGCAAGTTCTTTGAATAGCTTTCAAAGTGGGTTGGATAAGTGAAAATGTCCCCCTAGATATTACTCTTTTACATGTACTTAATCAAACGTTATGCCACATGCCTGGGTATGCACAGAAACACAACCCCCAAGTAACCCCAAAGGTGAGCAAGACATAATAGCAATTATAGAGAAAAAAAATCAATTTTAACCAGTTTCATTTTTTCTAACTAAAGACAGGCTCAGAAACCCCCCCCCCCCCCCCAGCAAAGTATTATATTTTAGAATATACACCACTTCAGCTACGTGGTGGGTCACTTTTTCATACATACATGCAGAATTATGCACCCAGTTGTTTTTAGAGTTTTGAACTTTTTAGGTGATTTTCGCGAAAAAAAACTAACTTAGAAATCTTGAACAACCCCCTAGTTAACATATAACAGCCCTCTAAATATTGTCCTCAATTCAACAGCACACCCCTTGCATCAATGCATGCCCAGATACTGCCAGCAAAAAAACTCAAAAGGAGCCAATGTATAATTTGGGGGCTGCACGCTAGAGTTCCCTTCGGACTCAATCTATTTTACGTTCTTAAGCCCCTATCGGTTAAGGAGTATCAATAGGTTTGATAAAAATACTGCAAAGCAAAAATATTGGGTAGATATTCTTCACACAAATTTGCACACTTACTGAATTATCAAAAATGTAGTTGTTTTTTTTGTACCTGTGCGAAATCTCCTGCAGTTTATTAGGTAGTTTCCCTTGAAATCGGTGTGAAAATTAATCAGCGTTTTTTTGCCAATTCACTGGGGACTTTGGGCAGCTTGAAAAAACACAAAATTTCCCACTATAAATTGTTTTATTGTAAACAAAATATATATTTTTATTATAGTCTTATCATTGTCTATTATCTTATTATAGTCTTATTATGTCTTATGATAGTCTTTTATTGTCTATGATAGTCTTTTGAATGGAAAGGGTCAGAGTAGGGCAACTAAATAATAAGGGGATTGGGGGAGCTTGAATATGAAGAGAGACTGGAAAAGTTACAATTCTGTACGCTGGAGAGAAAAGGTGCTTGCTTGGGGATATGATTACTGTGTATAAATACATTAACGGGCCAACAATACACTATCTGGGGCATTGTTCACCAATAGAACATGTCAGAGGACACGTGGAATCCCTTAAGACTTGAAGAAAAAAAGGTTTAGGCTTCAAGTTGGGAAAGGGTTTGTCACTGTAGAGACGGTTAAAGCTATGGAACTGTCTTCCAGTGGACAGTTGTTATGGCAGGTTCATTGGTCAGTTTAATAAAAAAGCTGGATGAGTTTCTACAAACAAGGAATAGTTACAAGTACTGGTATTGATACATAAAGTAGAGTTGGGAAAGGGTTTGTCATGTGAGAACAGGTAAAGCTATGGAACTGTCTTCCAGTGGACGTTGTTATGGCAGGTTCATTGTCAGTTTAATAAAAAGCTGGATGAGTTTCTACAAACAAGGAATGTTACAAGTTACTGGTATTGATACAAAAGTAGAGTTGGGAAAGGGTTTGTCACTGTGAGAACGGTAAAGTTATGGAACTGTCTTCCAGTGGACGTTGTTATGGCAGGTTCATTGGTCAGTTTAATAAAAAGCTGGATGAGTTTCTACAAACAAGGAATGTTACAAGTTACTGGTATTGATACATAAAGTAGAGTTGGGAAAGGGTTTGTCATGTGAGAACGGTAAAGCTATGGAACTGTCTTCCAGTGGACGTTGTTATGGCAGGTTCATTGGTCAGTTTCAATAAAAGTTGGATGAGTTTCTACAAACAAGGAATGTTACAAGTTACTGGTATTGATATATAAAGTAGAGTTGGGAAAGGGTTTGTCACTGTGAGAACGTAGAAGCTATGGAACTGTCTTCCAGTGGATGTTTTATGGCAGGTTCATTGGTCAGTTTAATAAAAAGCTGGATGAGTTTCTACAACAAGGAAGTTAACAGTTACTGGTATTGATACATAAAGTAGAGTTGGGAAAGGGGGTCACTGTGAGAACGGTAAAGTTATGGAACTGTCTTCCAGTGGACGTTGTTATGGCAGGTTCATTGGTCAGTTAATAAAAGCGGGTGAGTTTCTACAACAAGGAATGTTACAAGTTACTGGTATTGATACATAAAGTAGAGTTGGGAAAGGGTTTGTCACTGTGAGAACGGTAAAGTATGGAACTGTCTTCCAGTGGACGTTGTTATGGAAGGTTCATTGGTCAGTTTAATAAAAAGCTGGAGAGTTTCTACAAACAGGGAATGTTACAAGGTACTGGTATTGATACATAAAGTAGAGTTGGAAAGGGTTTGTCACTGTGAGAACGGTAAAGTATGGAACTGTCTTCCAGTGGACGTTGTTATGGCAGGTTCATTGGTCAGTTTAATAAAAAGCGGATGAGTTTCTACAAACAAGGAATGTTACAAGTTACTGGTATTGATACATAAAAGTAGAGTTGGGAAAGGGTTTGTCACTGTGAGAACGGTTAAGCTTTGGAACTGTCTTCCAGTGGACGTTGTTATGGAAGGTTCATTGGTCAGGTTAATAAAAAGCTGGATGAGTTTCTACAAACGGGAATGTTACAAGTTACTGGTATTGATACATAAAGTAGAGTTGGGAAAGGGTTTGTCATGTGAGAACGGTAAAGCTATGGAACTGTCTTCCAGTGGACGTTGTTATGGCAGGTTCATTGGTCAGTTTAATAAAAAGCTGGATGAGTTTCTACAAACAAGGAATTACAAGTTACTGGTATTGATACAAAAGTAGAGTTGGGAAAGGGTTTGTCACTGTGAGAACGGTAAAGCTATGGAACTGTCTTCCAGTGGACGTTGTTATGGAAGGTTCATTGGTCAGTTAATAAAAAGCTGGTGAGTTTCTACAAACAGGGAATGTTACAAGTTACTGGTATTGATACATAAAGTAGAGTTGGGAAAGGGTTTGTCACTGTGAGAACGGTAAAGCTATGGAACTTCTTCCAGTGGACGTTGTTATGGCAGGTTCATTGGTCAGTTTAATAAAAAGCTGGATGAGTTTCTACAAACAAGGAATGTTACAAGTTACTGGGATTGATACATAAAGAGTAGAGTGGGAAAGGGTTTGTCACTGTGAGAACGGTAAAGCTATGGAACTGTCTTAGTGGACTGTTTTATGGCAGGTTCATTGGTCAGTTTAATAAAAAGCTGGATGAGTTTCTACAAACAAGGAATGTTACAAGTTACTGGTATGATACATAAAGTAGAGTTGGGAAAGGGGTTGTCACTGTGAGAACGGTTAAGTTATGGAACTGTCTTCCAGTGGACGTTGTTATGGCAGGTTCATTGGTCAGTTTAATAAAAAGCTGGATGAGTTTCTACAAACAAGGAATGTTACAAGTTACTGGTATTGATACATAAGTAGAGTTGGGAAAGGGTTTGTCACTGTGAGAACGGTAAAGCTATGGAACTGTCTTCCAGTGGACGTTGTTATGGAAGGTTCATTGGTCAGTTTAATAAAAAGCTGGATGAGTTTCTACAAAACAGGGAATGGTTACAAGTACTGGTATTGATACATAAAGTAGAGTTGGGAAAGGGTTTGTCACTGTGGAACGGTTAAAGCTATGGAACTGTCTTCCAGTGGACGTTGTTATGGAAGGTTCATTGGTCAGTTTAATAAAAAGCTGGATGAGTTTTACAAACAGGGAATGTTACAAGTTATGGTATTGATACATAAAGTAGAGTTGGGAAAGGGTTTGTCACTGTGAGAACGGTAGCGGTAAAGCTATGGAACTGTCTTCCAGTGGACGTTGTTATGGCAGGTTCATGGTCAGTTTAATAAAAAGCTGGATGAGTTTCTACAAACAGGAATGTTACAAGTTATGGGATTGATACATAAAGTAGAGTTGGGAAAGGTTTTGTCACTGTGAGAACGGTAAAGCTATGGAACTGTCTTCCAGTGGACGTTGTTATGGCAGGTCATTGGTCAGTTTAATAAAAAGCTGGATGAGTTCTACAAACAAGGAATGTTACAAGTTAGGTATTGATACATAAAGTAGAGTGGGAAAGGGTTTGTCACTGTGAGAACGGTAAAGCTATGGAACTGTCTTCCAGTGGACGTTGTTATGGCAGGTTCATTGGTCAGTTTAATAAAAAGCTGGATGAGTTTTACAAACAGGAATGTTACAAGTTACTGGTATTGGTACATAAAGTAGAGTTGGGAAAAGGGTTTGTCACTGTGAGAACGGTAAAGCTATGAACTGTCTTCCAGTGGACGTTGTTATGGCAGGTTCATTGGTCAGTTTAATAAAAAGCTGGATGAGTTTCTACAAACAAGGAAGGTTACAAGTTACTGGGATTGATGCATAAAGTAGAGTTGGGAAAGGGTTGTCCCTGTGGAACGGTAAAGCTATGGAACTGTCTTCCAGTGGACGTTGTTATGGCAGGTTCATTGGTCAGTTTAATAAAAAAGCTGGATGAGTTTCTACAAACAAGGAATGTTACAAGTTACGGTATTGGTACATAAAGTAGAGTTGGGAAAGGGTTTTTCACTTGTGGAACGGTAAAGCTATGGAACTGTCTTCCGTGGACGTTGTTATGGCAGGTTATGGTCAGTTTAATAAAAAGTAGGATGAGTTTCTACAAACAAGGAATGTTACAAGTTACTGGGATTGATACATAAATAGTAGAGTTGGGAAAGGGTTGTCACTGTGGAGAACGGATAAAGCTATGGAACGTCTTCCAGTGGACGTTGTTATGCAGGTTCATTGGTCAGTTTATAAAAAAGTGGATGAGTTTCTACAAACAAGGAATGTTACAAGTTACTGGGATTGATACATAAAGTAGAGTTGATCCGAGGGAAATTTCCGATTGCCACTTGGAGTCAGGAAGGAATTTTTTCCCTTCATAAATTTGGTGGTTTTTTTTGCCTTCCTCGGATGAACAGTTAGGAAGGAAATTAGGACTATTGCTAGATGGTTTGACTGGATGACAGTATTCTGTATTATACCTGCATATATACTATACTATACTGTACTACTATTATATCTGTACTATACTATACTATACATACCTGTATTATTATCTGTATACTGTATATATACTATACTGTACTACTAATATATACTGTACTATATCTATACTTCATGTACTATACTATACTCTACTGCACTATACTATACTGTTACTATATATGTACTGTACTATACTGTACTGTACTATACTCTACTGTACTATATACTATACTGTACTGTACTATATACTCTACTGTACTATACTATACGGTGACTGTACTATACATGTAACTGTACTATACTATACGGTACTATACTATAATTACTAATCAGTCATATCAGAGGACACATGGACATCCTTTAAAATGACAAGAAAAGAGGTTTCCTCTCAGTTTAAGAAAGGTTTCTGTACAGTAAGACCTGTGGGCAGATGTGGTAATGGCAAGTTCTTTGAATAGCTTTCAAAGTGGGTTGGATAAGTGAAAATGTCCCCCTAGATATACTCTTTTACATGTACTTAATCAAACGTTATGCCACATGCCTGGTATGCACAGAAACACAACCCAAGTAACCCCAAAGGTGAGCAAGACATAATAGCAATTATAGAGAAAAAACAACTTTTAACCAGTTTCATTTTTTCTAACTAAAGCAGGCTCAGAAACCCCCCCCCCCCCCCCCCAGCAAAGTATATATATTTTAGAATATACACACCTTCAGCTACGTGGTGGGTCACTTTTTCATACATACATGCAGAATTATGCACCCAGTTGTTTTTAGAGTTTTGAACTTTTTAGGTGATTTTCGCGAAAAAAAACTAACTTAGAAATCTTGAACAACCCCCTAGTTAACATATAACAGCCCTCTAAATATTGTCCTCAATTCAACAGCACACCCCTTGCATCAATGCATGCCCAGATACTGCCAGCAAAAAAACTCAAAAGGAGCCAATGTATAATTTGGGGGCTGCACGCTAGAGTTCCCTTCGGACTCAATCTATTTTACGTTCTTAAGCCCCTATCGGTTAAGGAGTATCAATAGGTTTGATAAAAATACTGCAAAGCAAAAATATTGGGTAGATATTCTTCACACAAATTTGCACACTTACTGAATCTAAAAATGTAGTTGTTTCTTTTTGTTACCTGTGCGAAATCTCCTGCATGTTATTAGGCTTAGTTTCCCTTGAAATCGGTGAAAAATTAATCAGCGTTTTTTTTGCCAATTCACTGGGGACTTTGGGCAGCTTGAAAAACACAAAATTTCCCACTATAAATTGTTTTATTGTAAACAAAATATATATTTTTTATTATAGTCTTATCATTGTCTTATTATCTTATTATAGTCTTATTATTGTCTTATGATAGTCTTTTTATTGTCTTATGATAGTCTTTGAAATGGAAAGGGTTCAGAGTAGGGCAACTAAATTAATAAGGGGATTGGGGGAGCTTGAATATGAAGAGAGACTGGAAAAGTTACAATTCTGTACGCTGGAGAAAAGGTGCTTGCTTGGGGATATGATTACTGTGTATAAATACATTAACGGGCCATACAATACACTATCTGGGGCATTGTTCACCAATAGAACAGTCAGAGGACACGTGGACACCTTAAGACTTGAAGAAAAAAGGTTTAGGCTTCAAGTTGGGAAAGTTTGTCACTGTGAGAACGGTAAAGCTATGGAACTGTCTTCCAGTGGACGTTGTTATGGCAGGTTCATTGGTCAGTTTAATAAAAAGCTGGATGAGTTTCTACAAACAAGGAATGTTACAAGTTACTGGTATTGATACATAAAGTAGAGTTGGGAAAGGGTTTGCACTGTGAGAACGGTAAAGCTATGGAACTGTCTTCCAGTGGACGTTGTTTATGGCAGGTTCATTGTCAGTTTAAATAAAAGCTGGATGAGTTCTCTACAAACAAGGAATGTACAAGTTACTGGTATTGATACATAAAGTAGAGTTGGGAAAGGGTTTGTCACTGTGAGAACGGTAAAGTTATGGAACTGTCTTCCAGTGGACGTTGTTATGGCAGGTTCATTGGTCAGTTTAATATAAAAGCTGGATGAGTTTCTACAAACAAGGAATGTTACAAGTTACTGGTATTGATACATAAAGTAGAGTTGGAAAGGGTTTGTCACTGTGAGAACGGTAAAGCTATGGAACGTCTTCCAGTGGACGTTGTTATGGCAGGTTCATTGGTCAGTTTCAATAAAAAGTGGAGAGTTTCTACAAACAAGGAATGTTACAAGTTACTGGTATTGATATATAAAGTAGAGTTGGGAAAGGGTTTGTCACTGTGAGAACGTAAAGCTATGGAACTGTCTTCCAGTGGATGTTGTATGGCAGGTTCATTGGTCAGTTTAATAAAAAGCTGGATGAGTTTCTACAAACAAGGAATGTTACAAGTTACTGGTATTGATACATAAAGTAGAGTTGGGAAAGGGTTTGTCACTGTGAGAACGGTAAAGTTATGGAACTGTCCAGTGGACGTTGTTATGGCAGGTTCATTGGTCAGTTTAATAAAAAGCTGGATGAGTTTCTACAACAAGGAATGTTACAAGTTACTGGTATTGATACTAAAGTAGAGTTGGGAAAGGGTTTGTCACTGTAGAACGGTAAAGCTATGGAACTGTCTTCCAGTGGACGTTGTTATGGAAGGTTCATTGGTCAGTTTATAAAAAGCTGGATGAGTTTCTACAACAGGGAATGTTACAAGTTACTGTATTGATACATAAGTAGAGTTGGGAAAGGGTTTGTCACTGTGAGAACGGTAAAGCTATGGAACTGTCTTCCAGTGGACGTTGTTATGGCAGGTTCATTGGTCAGTTTAATAAAAAGCTGGATGAGTTTCTACACAAGGAATGTTACAAGTTACTGGTATGATACAAAAGTAGAGTTGGGAAAGGGTTTGTCACTGTGAGAACGGTAAAGCTATGGAACTGTCTTCCAGTGGACGTTGTTATGGAAGGTTCATTGGTCAGTTTAATAAAAGCTGGATGAGTTTCTACAAACAGGGAAGTTTACAAGTTACTGGTATTGATACATAAAGTAGAGTTGGGAAAGGGTTTGTCACTGTGAGAACGGTAAAGCTATGGAACTGTCTTCCAGTGGACGTTGTTATGGCAGGTTCATTGGTCAGTTTAATAAAAGCTGGATGAGTTTCTACAAACAAGGAATGTTACAATTCTGGTATTGATACATAAAGTAGAGTTGGGAAAGGGTTTGTCACTGTGAGAACGGTAAAGCTATGGAACTGTCTTCCAGTGGACGTTGTTATGGAAGGTTCATTGGTCAGTTTATAAAAAGCTGGATGAGTTTCTACAAACAGGGAATGTTACAGTTACTGGTATTGATACATAAAGTAGAGTTGGAAAGGGTTTGTCACTGTGAGAACGGTAAGCTATGGAACTGTCTTCCAGTGGACGTTGTTATGGCAGGTTCATTGGTCAGTTTAATAAAAAGCTGGATGAGTTTCTCAAACAAGGAATGTTACAAGTTCTGGGATTGATACATAAAGTAGAGTTGGGAAAGGGTTTGTCACTGTGAGAACGGTAAAGCTATGGAACTGTCTTCTAGTGGACGTTGTTATGGCAGTTCATTGGTCAGTTTAAATAAAAGCTGGATGAGTTTCTACAAACAAGGAATGTTACAAGTTACTGGTATTGATACATAAAGTAGAGTTGGGAAAGGTTTGTCACTGTGAGAAACGTAGTTATGGAACTGTCTTCCAGTGGACGTTGTTATGGCAGGTTCATTGGTCAGTTTAATAAAAGCTGGATGAGTTTCTACAAACAAGGAATGTTACAAGTTACTGGTATTGATACATAAAGTAGAGTTGGAAAGGGTTTGTCACTGTGAGAACGGTAAAGCTATGGAACTGTCTTCCAGTGGACGTTGTTATGGAAGGTTCATTGTCAGTTTAATAAAAAGCTGGATGAGTTTCTACAAACAGGGATGTTACAAGTTACTGGTATTGATACATAAAGTAGAGTTGGGAAAGGGTTTGTCACTGTGAGAACGGTAAAAGCTATGGAACTGTCTTCCAGTGGACGTTGTTATGGAAGGTTCATTGGTCAGTTTAATAAAAGCTGGATGAGTTTCTACAAACAGGGAATGTTACAAGTTTGGTATGTGATACATAAAGTAGAGTTGGGAAAGGGTTTGTCACTGTGAGAACGGTAAAGCTATGGAACTGTCTCCAGTGGACGTTGTTATGGCAGGTTCATTGGTCAGTTTAATAAAAAGCTGGATGAGTTTCTACAAACAAGGAATGTTACAAGTTACTGGGATTGATACATAAAGTAGAGTTGGGAAAGGTTTTGTCACTGTGAGAACGGTAAAGCTATGGAACTGTCTTCCAGTGGACGTTGTTATGGCAGGTTCATTGGTCTTTAATAAAAAGCTGGATGAGTTTCTACAAACAAGGAATGTTACAAGTTACTGGTATTGATACATAAAGTAGAGTGTGGAAAGGGTTTGTCACTGTGAGAACGGTAAAGCTATGGAACTGTCTTCCAGTGGACGTTGTTATGGCAGGTTCATTGGTCAGTTTAATAAAAGCTGGATGAGTTTTACAAACAGGAATGTTACAAGTTACTGGTATTGGTACATAAAGTAGAGTTGGGAAAGGGTTTGTCACTGTGAGAACTGTAAAGCTATGGAACTGTCTTCCATGACGTTGTTTGGCAGGTTCATTGGTCAGTTTATAAAAGCTGGATGAGTTTCTACAAACAAGGAATGTTACAAGTTACTGGGATTGATGCATAAAGTAGAGTTGGGAAAGGGTTTGTCACTGTGAGAACGTGTAAAGCTATGGAACTGTCTTCCAGTGGACGTTGTTATGGCAGGTTCATTGGTCAGTTTAATAAAAAGCTGGATGAGTTTCTACAAACAAGGAATGTTACAAGTTACTGGTATTGGTACATAAAGTAGAGTGGAAAGGGTTTTTCACTGTGAGAACGGTAAAGCTATGGAACTTGCTTCTCCAGTGGACGTTTGTATGGCAGGTTCATTGGTCAGTTTAATAAAAAGCTGATGAGTTTCTACAAACAAGGAATGTTACAAGTTACTGGGATTGATACATAAAGTAGAGTTGGGAAAGGGTTTGTCACTGTGAGAACGGTAAAGCTATGGAACTGTCTTCCAGTGGACGTTGTATGGCAGGTTCATTGGTCAGTTTTAATAAAAGCTGGATGAGTTTCTACAAACAAGGAATGTTACAAGTTACTGGGATTGATACATAAAGTAGAGTTGATCCAGGGAAATTTCCGATTGCCACTTGGAGTCAGGAGGAATTTTTTCCCCTTCATAAATTTGGTGGTTTTTTTTGCCTTCCTCGGATGAACAGTTAGGCAGGAAATTAGGATATTGCTAGATGGGTTGACTGGATGGACGTATGTCTTATTAACCTCACTACATACTATACTGTACTATTTATATATTTACTGTACTATACTATACTGTTATACTGTACTGTACTATACTATCTGTACTATACTATACTGTACGATATTATACTCATTGTACTATACATACTCTACTGCCACTATCTATACTGTACTTTAACTATACTGTACTGTACTATACTGTACTGTACTATACTCTACTGTACTATACTATACTGTACTGTACTATACTCTACTGTACTATATACGACTGTCACTATACTGTACTGTACTATACTCTACTGTTACTTATACTAACTGTACTATACTGTACTGTACTATACTGTACTGTACTATACTCTACTGTACTATACTATACTGTACTATAACTACTACTATACTATACTAATACTATACTGTTACTGTACTATACTCTACTGTTACTATACTATACTGTACTGTACTATACTGTACTACTGTACTATACTATACTACGTACTATAACTAGACTGTCCTATACTGTATTTATAAAAGTTATCATGTGCTGTTTGATAAAGGGGAACATGAAACATGTACTATGTAAATGACAAGACAATGACTGTTGTGTATAGGGGACACAGGGTATACACAGGGAAGTCAATATAGATTAGTTATTTATTCTTTAATAATTAACAGACATAATTAAAGTGCTTGAAAAACCATGAGATTCTGCACCTGCACTAGAAAACTCACATTCTAGGGCTAATATTTATTATCTGCGGTATCAGAAAACTTCAATACCACGGGGTTTGTAAAGTGCGATTGCGGTTGTAAATGTACATTTACGAATGACCGCTCGAAAATGTAAAAAAAAATGACCGCTCGAAAATACCAGCCATGGTATTGTAGGGTGATCATAGAACTCCGACCGCGGCATTGATCATTAAAGGTGAGGTATCGCTAAATAGCGATACTGCTCCTTTAAAACTATGTGAGGGGTCACCTTTGGATACAATGGAAAGGTAGAAGGTTGTTGTGAGATTCCCACAATGGCAATTAAATAACCATATACTGAGCTGGTGGTCTGAGGGTAGGATGAGAATTAGATTTAAGGTGCCCAAACACACTACGGTACTTCCGATGTTTCCCAATGTGCGATGTCTGATAAACAACAAGAGCAACAGGAGGTTTAAGTTGGGTACCATCAGCAGAATTTAACTTGGACTGAACAGTAGAAAGAACAGTGTACTAAGACCAGTTAGTACAAGGTTGCAGTAGTCTAGACGTGACAGGATGAGAGCATGGATAAGCATTGTGGAAATAGGTTGTAGTTTTATTCACGGTATGAAAGATAAACAACATTGTTAATATGGTACAAGCCAGGATGTCACTTCATCCCACTCAGGGAATAAAGAAGGGAATGGTCAACTGTGTGAAAAGCTGAGGACCGGTCTTTTAGAACCTTTCAGAGAGCCATCACTATAGAATGCGCTGTGACAATCTAGACTAGCAGAGGAGAGAAGATGAGATAATGAGTTGTGTGATGTAGAAATGGAGATGCTATTGGGACAGGCTTAACACATGGTTAAAGGAAGCCGAAATATTCCAGATGTCAGGGAGGCATTCAAGATGTGAGTTAGAAGATGATAATAACATGATTACACTGCTTAAGTAGGAGGATTAAGTAAGTCATGGAATCATGGGGAGATTGTGAGTGGACTGTGACTTGTTCACAGGTCTCAGCTGTGAGTGTGACTCTGTACCCACTTATTTCTAGTCACAATCTCTACAAAAATACATTTTTAATACATATGCTTTTAAAAAGGGAATATTTCAGCAAAAATTGCCAAAAAATACTGGATAGACATATGATGAATACATAAGGAATTATTATATTATTATTATTAATACTGTATATTAATCATCATAATAATATCAATAATAATAATTGTCTAGCATTGGAATCAACCCATCAAACTGCTGATTGGTGCTTGTGAAGTGATGGACAGGGCCATTTTTACTCCTGTTACAATGTAATTGTTACAATTGGCACCTGTGAACTTCCTTTGTCGGTTGCCCAATTAGACAATAAAGTGTAAATATGCAAACCTTGCACAATATCCTCCCACTGCAGCTTATCCTGTGTAACCCCACATGGAAGAGTTAAGCAATTGTGCTTTTTATCCCTTTACTGTCAAACAGTCACCACATCAACTGCACAGATGCCTTTAATCACACAGGCTAAATTCTAAGCTATTTATTTCAATCACATGAACCAAAACGTATATAGTCTATAACTGCCTAACACACCTGCTCTACTGAGTGTAGCAAAATAAATGTAACTGGAAAGTTTAAAGCAGCATAAATGCGCCCCTTGCTGTTTTAAAGGTCAAGTTAATTCTTGTTTGCTGGAATTTAACAAACTCAGTTTTCCTGGTAGGTTATCCAGCCCCATCCACCTAATGTATTAACTAGATATTCCCAACACTCCTGCTAAGATTCCCATATTAAAAGGAATTAATTTATTATTTACTTGTGTCAATATACAAGTTTCCCAATAGTCGGAGAAATCAGAGTCACCCTGGGGATACAATTTCAGTGCAGATTAAACATTAAATCTACTCACCAGTAAATTAGGGACAGTAGGTGTCTATTATGAGGGACTTCAGCTTCTGTCACATTCAGCCTCATTTATAGTTCTATTTCACTGCCGTCTCTCTGTTACTTCCTTTCCTGCACCTCCCACCTCCTCTCCTAATACCTTTTTTTTTTTTTTTACTTTTACAGAAAAGCTCCTGCACTCCCTTTGTATCACAACACACACATGCACACACAGATCTAGGGGATATTAAATTTTAAAATCCAACGTGATGATGTGTGTATCATTCAGCCCAGCCCTTGCAGAAAGAATAATTTCCCACATTTAGCAATCTATGGACTAATCAAAATCTGCAAATGAATAGTTCTTGCAGGCTTGTTTTTTTTGTATTAATCCATGTAGCTTGTCTTGCTAGAAACCATCAAGCAATTCAGCGTGCAAGAGTTCGCTAATCTTGGTGTAGCCAAGCCTTCTAATTACTTAGTAGGTTGTATACAGGAGTGATAGCAGACAATGTGCTACTTTGTATTGTGTGTAATTTAACAATGACATAATCCTCGATTGTCTGAGATACTCAAGTTCCTTATTTGGTAATTAGAAAGGATCAAAATGACCTCAAAATTTTACTGAATTTCACCTTTTCTAAAGCACAGCGATGGGAGTCATTTTACCCCAAACTCTGTCAGAAATACAGAAGGAAACACATGGTCACCAGTGTTACTCTACAGACAGTGTGTTTTGTTTCAATAGCTTTCCCGCGGAGCATGTTGAAACTCGGCGGAACCGAAATTCCGATTCAAAACTTGGGGGGGGGGTGGGGGTTGCTGTTTTTAGTTTTTTGCAAAGTAATTTTGACTTTCAACAAAAATTTTAGATTTTACAATAAGGATTTTTGAAAGAGATTGTCAATTTTTTGACCGCAATTACTGAATTTTCAACCCCAATTTTTATGAGTTCCGCCTATCAAAATTTCTTTGATTTTCAAAATGCCCGTTCCGTGCCAGGTCATTTAGAAACCGAGACTCAGTTCTAATGTTCAAACTTTCAAAAAAATGTGAACTGTGGTCAAATTTGTTACAACCAAAGTAGCAATTTTCAAAGAACTGCTAATGGCAACAGACAATACGCAAAGGGGGTTAGCACATAAAGACACTTCGCACCCAGAGTTTTATTAGTCCGAGAGCATATGAGAAAATGCCTGGTGGTGACTTTTATTACTAATATCATCTGTGTTTTGCAATCTAGAACAACCGAGGGACCATTGCAGACTCATAAGTCCTATTGGACAGTTTATACCTGTAATACTGACAATCTTTTCATTATGGTTTTAACTCGATTTTAAAAAAAAAAAAAATTCTTAATAAGGCAACAAGGCATCGTCATACAGTATCAGTACTTTACAATATATAGAAAACTATGTAGTGCAGAATAAGTCCAATATATAGATGAAAAAAAAATAATAAGAGTACTGTGATACTATTACTTTACAATGATGGTGAAAAGTTTTTAAAGTTTTTTTTAAAAATTCTCCATGTCCAAAAAAAAAAAATAACCTATGCAATACTGCTTGACCGCATTAAAGGGATGTTATCGGTAATTACTGAATGGAGTAGCTAAGCGAATGAAGGAGCTATTAGGATAATCTAATTAATGTGATCAGCATTGGATTGACGTCTAATTATCACATGGGTTATTTTGATATTATGGATATCATGGTCGATATTATAAGGTACGGCTGCTGTACATTTGGATTATTTACACAGAATAAAGCAATCAATGGAAACATGATCTCCATGTTGTCGAAATACAAGCTGTAAGTGTGTAGTGTATGTCGTAACACCACAACTGTAATGTGGGTTTGTTAATAGTATATGATTGTGTCTGTTTGCATGATAGATAGTGTGTGTTGTTTTAAAGGGTAACTAAACCACAGTAAGGTATTTTACCTGGGGATCTGAATGAACCCAAGTGTCTAAATGTTATAGGTGTTCAAAAGGAAGAGACTGACCTGTGACCTGCCTAGTGGAATGTTCAGATTCTACTCATTCTGAAAATCTGTCCCTTTAAACACAATCCTGGTGGCCGAGGGAAACCAGGACATGACCTTGGAGTGACAAATAATGACCCCAGCAGCTGTTTAAGTAAACAACAAACTGTTTTTATAAATGGTCCCAGACAGAGCGGCACACACACATAACACCACAACACACACACACTGGAGAGGACTGATGTTATTTGTGCAGCAGGGAACTAAAGGGGAAGTAAAAGTAAAACAGTTTAAAATCACAAAAATCTCCTTCAGTTTGGCTTGGGTGGGATGTTGGGGAGCGAATATTAAAAAGGCAAGACCAGTGTTGGGAGAAATGGGGCGCTCGGAACACAGAAAGTAAAGGGCCCCCAAGTTGAAGAAAAATAAAGACCCGACCCGCAATACTCCTACTGTTAATGGAGAGGAGGCGGGTGATGGTAGTTCTGAGCTCCGTGGGAAAGAACATTTAGCTTAGTTCCCTTTAATATAGTAAGCACTGCTACTTCCCTTGCTAAGAATAGGGCAGGAAATGTCTCCAGTCGTTGTCTATTACAATTAATGGAAATTGCTTTGATATTCACCCGCAGTTCAAAAAACAAATCACCCGTCTACATCGCCACAATTCTGCACGACTGCCAAACCTTTAGTGATTCCTATTAACGATAATTAGTACGAGCGGAGACTGCGTCCAGTTAATTGTCCTTTAGTGTCACATAGGTACAACGCGGGAACTTATAGCCTGGCACACATGGGCAGATGAGCCTGATATTGATGTCGATAAGCGATTGGTATTTGCTTTAGTGATAATTTCCGCTTCGGTTAATCTTACTGTTTTTTTTGAGATTTTGTTATAAAAAAAACATCATAATGAGTTTTTGAATCTAACACGGGTAGACACAGGCTAAAATTTTCGAGGCGTCTGTAAGATTGGCTGAAATTTATTGGCCAGTCCAATCAAACGGTATCAGTTTGAAAGAGCATGCAAAACATATCGGGCTGTCATGGATAAAAAAACAATATTTGCCCTAATAGCAGGGGTGCCCCTACCATGAAGCAAACTGAAAACATTTGCTCAGGGCGCACCCCTGCAGAACACTTAAAAGCCGTCAGTTAAAAAAAATCTTCCTGCAATACTGCATTTAAGCACCAGTCTACCAATCAGTGTAGTCAGCCCTCCAGTCCACCAATCAGTGTTAAGTCAGCTCTCCAGTCCACCAGTCAGTGTTAAGTCAGCTCTCCAGTCCACCAGTCAGTATTAAGTCAGCCCACCATGCCCGCTTCACGTGCCACACCCATCTACCGATAGACGGCTTTAAGTTGTTTCAGGGGAAGCAATATGGCAGCTTCTGACCACATGTCCAAATTTTACAGAACAGGAAGGTCCTGTGGACTCAATAAAACCGAGGCTAAAAAGGTTTTAATGTTCACAGCATTTAAAGGGAACAGTTGTGGATTATACTTATATAAGATAACAGGGTGAAGCACCGAGTGCCGCTTGGAACTTTTCTATTCTGGCCTGTTAACGCCAGCTATTAGCCGCAATAGAATGCTGATTAAAGCATATAACATAGCTTGCGGCAGGTGCTCGGTTAACTTTCACGTTAGCCACGCAGCCACGCAAGGAAGGAGTTAAGTTACGCTGACCGATATAAACATCGATTAGCGTGACTAAAACGCCAAAACGGGGACAACGTGCCCATTGATGCATCGCCCTGCTAGCCTAGTCGTATAGTATTTGAGGTTAATAAAGAAAAAAGACATACGTCCATCCAGTCCAACCCATCTAGCAATACCCACATTTCCATTATGAAGGGGGAAAAATCCTTCCTGACTGTGGCAATCGGAAATTTCCCTGGATCAACTCCAACTCTACGTATCAATACCAGTAACTTGTAACATTCCTTGTTTGTAGAAAATCATCCGCTTTTTATTAAACTGACCAATGAACCTGCCATAACAACGTCACTGGAAGACAGTTCCATAGCTTTACCGTTCTCACAGTGACAAACCCTTTCCCAACTCTACTTTATGTATCAATCCCAGTAACTTGTAACATTCCTTGTTGTAGAAACTCATCCAGCTTTATTAAACTGACCAATGAACCTGCCATAACAACGTCCACTGGAAGACAGTTCCATAGCTTTACCGTTCTCACAGTGACAAACCCTTTCCCAACTCTATTATGTATCAATCCCAGTAACTTGTAACATTCCTTGTTTGTAGAAACTCATCCAGCTTTTTATTAAACTGACCAATGAACCTGCCATAACAACGTCCATGGAAGACAGTTCCATAGCTACCGTTTCACAGTGACAAACCCTTTCCCACCTCTATTTATGTATCAATCCGTAACTTGTAACATTCCTTGTTTGTAGAAACTCATCCAGCTTTTTATTAAACTGACCAATGAACCTGCCATAACAACGTCCACTGGAAGACAGTTCCATAGCTTTACCGTTCTCACAGTGACAAACCCTTTCCCAACTCTACTTTATGTATCAATAACAGTAACTTGTAACATTCCTTGTTTGTAGAAAATCATCCAGCTTTTTATTAAACTGACCAATGAACCTGCCATTACAACGTCCACTGGAAGACAGTTCCATAGCTTTACCGTTCTCACAGTGACAAACCCTTTCCCAACTCTCTATGTATCAATACCAGTAACTTGTAACATTCCTTGTTTGTAGAAATCATCCAGCTTTTTATTAAACTGACCAATGAAACTGCCATAACAACGTCCACTGGAAGACAGTTCCATAGCTTTACCGTTCCCACAGTGAAAAAACCTTTCCCAACTCTACTTTATGTATCAATACCAGTAACTTGTAACATTCCTTGTTTGTAGAAACTCATCCAGCTTTTTATTAAACTGACCAATGAACCTGCCATAACAACGTCCACTGGAAGACAGTTCCATAGCTTTACCGTTCTCACAGTGACAAACCCTTTCCCAACTCTACTTTATGTATCAATACCAGTAACTTGTAACATTCCTTGTTTGTAGAAACTCATCCAGTTTTTATTAAACTGACCAATGAACCTGCCATAACAACGTCCACTGGAAGACAGTTCCATAGCTTTACCGTTCTCACAGTGACAAACCCTTCCCAACTCTACTTTATGTATCAATACCAGTAACTTGCAACAATTCCTTGTTTGCGAGAAACTCATCCAGCTTTTTATTAAACTGACCAATGAACCTGCCATAACAACGTCCACTGGAAGACAGTTCCATAGCTTTACCGTTCTCACAGTGACAAACCCTTCCCAACTCTACTTTATGTATCAATACCAGTAACTTGTAACATTCCTTGTTTGCAGAAACTCATCAGCTTTTATTAAACTGACCAATGAACCTGCCATAACAACGTCCACTGGAAGACAGTTCCATAGCTTTACCGTTCTCACAGTGATAAACCCTTGAAGCCTAAACCTTTTTTCTTCAAGGTTTAAGGGATGTCCTGTGTCCTCTGACATGTTCTATTGGTGATCAATGCCCCAGATAGTTTATTGTATGGCCCGTTAATGTATTTATACATAGTAATCATATCCCCACGCAAGCTCCTTTCTCTAGTGTACGTAATTGTAACTTTTCCAGTCTCTCTTCATATTCAAGCTCCCCCAATCCCTTATTAATTTAGTTGCCCTTCTCTGAACCCTTTCCATTTCAAAGATGTCCTTTTTGTACACAGGATTCCAAATTGCACTGCATATTCCAAATAGGCCTTACCAGTGCTTTGTAAAGAGGCAACACCTACTGTACAATACATACCTACGGTACATATACATACCTACTGTACATACACAAACCTACTGTACATATACACACCTACTGTACATATACATAACCTACTGTACATATACATATACGTACATACACAAACCTACTGTAAATATACATACCTACTGTACTATACACATACCTACTGTACATTACATACCTACTGCATACACAAACCTACTGTACATTACACACTACTGTATACATATACATTATCAGACTGTAAACATATACATACCTACTGTACATACACAAACCTACTGTACATATACATACCTACTGTACATATACATACCTACTGTAGTAGGGGGGGGGGGGGGGGGGAGGGAGAGAGAGGCAGGGAGAGAGACAGAGAGAGACTGACTGACGGCTCAATATATTACCATTTATTTATTCCATATGACACTAACCCATTAACATTGACATCTATTCTGTGTTCCGTAAGATATTTGATTTTCAGGTATTTGGTTTTTATGTTTAAAACTTAGTTTGTTCTCTGTTTGTAACTATCAAACTTTTTTTTCCATTCATCCCTCTTATTCATCTGTGATTGGTCATCAATTTCTTCTTACTCCTCCTCCTCCCCCACTGACTCAGGCATGCTCAGTTGTATCACCCGGGAGAGAGACTAGAACATTTCAATGAGATCCTTCTGGGATAAGAGGAGGGATCTTGCTCAGCAGTGAAACGTTTACTTCATTTACACAAGCATCACATGAATTTAGGATGGGTACACACCCGGCCCATTATTTGACTCGACCAAGTTTTTGCTATGAGTGGCATTCGGGGGCCGGAAAAATGACTGTCGGTCGTGGCTACAGTGGCCGCGCCAACAGTGAGTGCGACCAATCGGCGCATCCATAGAGAACTGCACGATCGGCCGTGATTTACCAACGGACCCGATCGCTCGGTCAGGCCTGCCGCCCCACACCAGCAGATATTTCTGGCCAACCGACTGATAGTACCATGAATTGATCAGTCGGCTGGAAATATCTGCTAGTGTGTACCCAGCCTAAGACATATCAGTGATACATTGTTTTAATTAACAATTTCTGGGCCATTACGATGACCCTCCTGAAAGAAGACTTACAGGGAGATTCAATAAAAGTTTTCTTATCGTTAAAATGGTGTCTAATTTTGCCCCAACCAATCAGATCTTATTAAACATTTGAAAGCTAGCATCTGATTGGTTGCGGCAAAATTAGCACCTTTTTTAACGATAAGAACTTTTATTGAATATCCCTGTAATTTTGTATTTAGTAGTGGAGAACTTGTATTAAGCATCATCGCCCTCTACTGGAATGAAAGAATCATTGCAGATCAAACTGACAACATACATCAAACTCCCAAACTAATTAGGGGCATATTCAAAAAATGCGGTAAACTTGCAATACCATGGGCTACCATAAAGTATGTTCGCGGTTATAAATCGTACAGTTTGTGCGTGCAATACCATGCTGTACCATAATACATGCATGGGGATCGTAAATAGATTGCTATCTTACATTTACAAACTGCTATTGTATATTTACGATCGCGGCAACAATTGTTAAGGATAGGTATCTTAAAATAGCCTTTATGACTATGGCCCAATGTTCGCCCAGCGCTAGCTACTGACTAGCATTATAATGCTTGATACTGCATTAAGCTCCCTCTATTTCATTGGTCCATAGGGTTAATGCCTTTGCCTTTAAGATACAAAATCTACATGTGGGTAGGCTGGTCAGTATTTCATTAGAAGCTCGATGCAGGCTACATTGGTTCCAGCCATTGTTGAATAGTCTTCCTAACCAGTGACTCCTCATTTTTCGTTCTTGACAGACAGTTTACGTTTTAGCCTTAACTTTCCCTTTAATATTGTAAAATATCCTGTAGTTTATGGCATTGGGGGGCGAGCTGTATATGAATTACGATTGCTTTGTAAGCAACTCATATGTTGCAAAATTTGGAGTGGGACTCTTTTGAATACAATCAGGATATTCAATAAAAGTTCTTATTGTAAAAATGGTGCTATTTTTGCCCCAACCAATCAGATTTTAGCTTTCAAATGTTAAATAGGATCTGATTGGTTGGGCAAAATTAGCCATTTTTAACGATAAGAACTTTTATTGAATATCCCTGTATGTTTAAAACTTTCAATAAAGTTCAGTATAAAGTAATTGTGCTACAGGGAATGCTGGAGTTTTAGTTTGCAAACCCAGAAGGTTGGGCATTCCTGATCTACACAATACAATTCCATTGCATTTGGTGAATATGTTTTTACCTTGTATTTGAGAATGCGTTACTTTTCTCATAGTTCCACAATATCTTAAATCTGACGGAGAATGGTTTGTAAATCTACTTTGAACAATGTGTTTAGCCCCCCCCTTCTGCCTCAAAGTAAAGTCCCTGCCTATACCGTGTACAGCCCCAAGTGTGGAATTCATTTCTTGAGTGAATCCCACTGAGCATGTCTGAGCTCACTGAGTAGAGGAGGGATTTCTGTATTAAAAGATTTACTGATTTCACACAGGTGTATCTCTTGTGGCCATCCACATATAACTGCCATTTCACATGGACAGATTCCAGGATGCTTTTTGCTTCATACAAATTGCTGATATCAGGAGAATCCTGTAAAGTCTATTTCATGTCTTATATCCAAATACAGAGCAGGGGGGTTAACCTACTGACATTCTCACTGCATTTCCCATCCCATTCAGCGATATGATTGGACCGGGTTATTTTCCAAAGGTCACAGGAACATTGGGAGGTAAATTTAACACCCGTATATGGCAAACTTAAGCCGGGTGCCGAGTTTTTATTTTTAGCCAAATCTACAGGTCAACACCCAATGTTAAGGTTCTAAAGTTTAGATCTTGTTGCTGCTCCTGGCGTCCTCTGCAGATGCTAACGATGTGACAGATATGTACATGTTATGTTCAGGTAAAATGCTAATGCTACCTTTCACTGTCCCAAAGATACATAGCGCCGACCAGAAAATTGAATCGATAGTCGGCCAGGTACCAGTCCTTACCATGATGTGATTGTTGTAATGCAAGGTAAGTATCCAGTGTGGGCTCTCAATGTACACACGGTTATAAGAAGAACACGGTGCTACTGTTTTAGGTAGGAATTGTATTATGGAAATTCATTCCTCTAGGTGCATTTAATATACAGCAGCTAACTGCCAGCGCATACACGGTTACCATAGGGACAGGCAACATAATAACTATAAATTCAACTAAAATCATAAGTGTCAAACTATGAATTACTTCCAAATGACAGACGACGTTCTGCAAATCTGGTAGGAACACGGAATTCTACACATGGAGCAAACTGGAAGGGCGGATACTAAATGGGAAAGGGAAATACTCCCTGGGGGCTTATTAGACCAGTTTAATACGTTTATGGTGGGTACACACGGGGAAATTAATGTGCTAGTAGCAAACGCTCGGTCGGGACAAATAAACTGTCGTCAGCAGGGCAACAGTGGCTGCGGCGCGCAGTTCACGCAAACGATCTTGCGGCCCCATAGGGAACCTTGATTTACCAATAAGCCCGATCACCTGTTCCTCCGATCTAGATGAACGGTCAGCTGAGCTCATTCACGCCTGCCCCTACACAATGTAAGATATTTTCATCCGACTGACCAATACACGCCACGGTGCCTTTAAAGGGAAAGTTGGTTACCGTGTGTACCCAGCCTAAGGGGACTATGTAATAATAGGTTAAAGGACAATTCTACTCACCTTTCCCCTGTTCCACACAGATCACATGGTATCTGATCACATTGGTATCTGTCACATTGGTATGGGATCACATTGTAGGGATCACATTGGTATCTGTCACATGGTATGGATCACATTGGTACTGTCACATTGGTATGGGATCACATGGTATGGGATCACATTGGTATCTGATCACAGTTTGTATCTGATCACATTGTATCGGATCACATTGGTATGGGATCACATTGGTATCTGATCACATTGGTATCTGATCACATTGGTATCGGATCACATGGTATGGATCACATTGGTATCTGATCACATTGGATCTGATCACATTGGTATCTGATCACATTGGTATCGGGATCACATTGGTATGGGATCACATTGGTATCGAATCACATTGATGTCGATCACATTGGTTCTGATCACATTGGTATCGTTCACATTGGTATCTGTCACATTGGTATCTGATCACATTGGTATCTATCAACTTATCTGGTTCGTATCACATTGGTATCGGATCACATTGATGTCGGATCACATTGGTGTCTGATCACATTGGTATCTGTCACATTGGTATCTGATCACATTGGTATCTGATCACATTGGTATCGGATCACATTGGTATCGGATCACATTGATGTCGGATCACATTGGTGTCTGATCACATTGTGTCTGATCACATTGGTTCGGATCACATTGGTATCTGATCACATTGGTATTGATCACATTGGAATCGGATCACATTGGTATCGATCACATTGGTATCTGATCACATTGGTATCTGATCACATTGGTGTCTGATGGATAACATGATATCGGATCACATTGGCGTCTGATCACATTGGTGTCTTATCAATTGGTATCTGATCACATTGGTATCTGATCAATTGTATCGGATCACATTGGTATCGGATCACATTGGTGTCTGATGGATAACATTGATATTGGATCACATTGGTTGTCTGATCACATTGCTGTCTGATCACATTGGTATCTGATCACATTGGTATCGGATCACATTGGTATCGGATCACATTGGTGTCGGATCACATTGGTGTCGGATCACATTGGTGTCTGATCCATTGGTATCGGATCACATTGGTATCGGATCACATTGGTATCGGATCACATCGGTATCTGGTCACATTGTATCTGATCACATTGGTATCTGATCACATCGGATCTGTCACATCGGTAACTGCACATCGGTATCTGATCACATCGGTATCTGTCACATCGGACTGTCACATCGGTATCTGATCACATCGGTATCTGTCACATCGGTAACTGTCACATCGACTGTCACATCGGTATCTGTCACATCGGTAACTGTCACATCGGAATCTGTCACATCGGTACTGTCACATCGGTATCTGATCACATCGGTATCTGATCACATCGGTATCTGATCACAGTGGTATCTGATCACACTTGGTATCTGATCACATTGGTATCTGTCGGCACACATGCTGTGGAATAGCACACACGGACCTAGCCGATCCCCATACGCGGTATACACCGCATGATCGGATCACTCTACTTAAAGTAAAGGGACCGATACCGACCCGAAATTTTCCGTCATTCCCGATCGATCAGAGTGCCGACTACGATCATTGTCGGGGGAATGACCCCTACACACGAACGAACATCCCCTACACACGAACGAAGTAGGTAAATCCTGTCGTTCCCCGACGGGATTTACCCATTATCGTTCCCTTAAGTCCTCACCCCTGGTTACTTTAGCGAACAGCTGTAACACATGAAGTTTCCCTTGCTGCTCTAATACGCTCCACCCCCCTGGTACTGTCAGTGACAGTCTGCGGTTTGGCCAATGGGAAGACACACTTCTTTGCAGAGCATGTCTTCCCATTGGCTACATTTCGGACTGCAGAGACAAGCCGGAATAAAGCGGAGCAGTGAGGGAACCTTCATGTAAGTATAACAGGGACGAGAACTTAGCGGTTTGAGTAATTCTTTTACAAAAAAACTCTCATTGCATAGGCTCTTTAAGGCAAACAAAATAGTCCCTCCGTGTGTACCCAGCCTTAAGTTTTATGCATTCGGCATTTGGATAGGAAATACGGTTTTGTTACGTAGTGCTAGATCTAGACCCAACTAATGCAAGCCATAATGGGATTACCAGTGGCCTCTTTAAGGACTGTGTTCCTCAGCCCCTGCTACAACTTCACCCATACCCCGCCCACTCTTGCTAATCAGGTGCTCCCACAGGCCACACAAATTTTTTTATCGGGCTCATCTATCCCACAGGCATGTGTTGGACACCCCGTGCTAGATGCTAGAATGATGTGTTGACAAAACAAGGGCAGGAAGAAAGGTTATATGTTATACAATGTAATATGTTTATCAATGCTGTGTACAATATTTATAATAGATATGTGGCTGTAACAACATTTTCAGAAGGAGTTTGAACCTTCATTAGTGTCCTTAATGAGAAGTTTATCACCCATAACAGGTACAATACTGTTACGCAGGTACACACAATGCAATAATTCAGCCTGACTGATGACATTCCAGTGTTTCCGGCGAAATTATGTTATGGCGGCTTTTTGCGGCCGTGAATAATCGCAGCCGTTCATTTGTCCAATCGAACAAACGATCGGACAGGTCGGAAAATCACAACCGATGTGTGCTTTCCTCTATAGACCCACTAATGGTGGCCCTTAACTGTTAGAAGCAGCTGCTTTTGCCACGATCGACAGTCCTTCCTCCTGGCCGACTGGTCGAAAGCCTCGACTGGTCTGTTAGGAGGAAAGATTGTATAGTGTGTACCTAGCTTTATATTACGGTGTGTAACTAATATAACTGGAAATTAAAAGGATAGAGGGTAATGCCAGACCAAAACGTCTACCCATCTCCAGTAATGCCAGAGTTCATGCTTAAAACGTCTACCCTATCTCCAGTAATGCCAGAGTTCATGCTTAAAACGTCTACCCTAAATCCAGTAATGCCAGAGTTCATGCTTAAAACGTCTAGCCTATCTCCACCTATCATTGTTAAAGGGAAAGCTCAATAGAAATATTCATTATTATTAGCCTACCTAGTAATCTCCACTGATTGGCTGTTGGATGGGTCACACACGCTCAGATCTTCATTGAGCAACTAAATCAACCCAGAACTGAGTTTCGTACACACGAGCGATCGCGGCGCACAATGCGTATGAATGGCCATTTCAGCGAATATCATGCGTGTATGGGCTCTTTCTCAGCGAACCGGTAGGGGCCACAAACGGAAGTCAGGGGCCCTACAAACAGGAAGTCAGGGGCCCCTACAAACAGGAAGTCATTTATTTTATATAACAGAAGAAATCACGGATGGGGATTCCTACAATCCTACAAATTTTTCTTGGAATCTATGTATTTGTGCTAGACTTCCCTTTAAATAATCAAACACAAGGGTCATATTTATAAAGCCACGGTATCGCTTTTTAGCAATACCACGGTTTAGTTAATTTACGATCGCGATCATACATTTATGACCGGACGTTCGTTAATTAATGAACATTCAATCGTAGAATACCATGTGGTAGTAAACTACAGCAATGATATTCTATGGGGATCGCAAATCTACGATTTCGGTATCGTAAATTTACGCCCATTAAATCTATCGTTAATCTCCGATCGTAAACGTACGATACGATCCTTAAAATCGTGGTATTGCTAAAAAAACGACACCGCGGCTTATAAATAGGCCCAGGACTCACATATACCACGTATTTCCTGTCAAACAATACAAGTGGTAAATGTAACTTTCAGGGTTATTCAATAAAAGTTCTTATCGTTTAAAATGGTGCTAATTTTGCCCCAACCTATCAGATGTTAGCTTACAAATGTTACATAAGATCTGATTGGTTGGGGCAAAATTAGCACCATTTTAAACGATAGAACTTTTATTGAATCTCCCTGTTTGTTCCTGTGGTCTCCTCTATGTGGAAATCAGCCAGAAAGCTAGAAGCATGTGTTCTATTGATAAAGTTATCATGTGCTGTTTGATAAAGGGGAACTGAAACATGTACTATGTAAATGACAAGACAATGACTGTTGGTGTATAGGGGACACAGGGCTATACACAGGGAAGTCAATATAGATTAGTTATTTATTCTTTAATAATTTAACAGACATAATTAAAGTGCTTGAAAACCATGAGATTCTGCACCCTGCACTAGAAAACTCACATTCTAGGGCTAATATTTATTAATCTGCGGTATCAAGAAACTTCAATACCACGGGGTTTCGTAAAAGGTGATTGCGGCTGTAAATGTACATTTACGAATGACCGCTCGAAAATGTACAAAAAAAATGACCGCTCGAAATACTACCGCCATGGTATTGTAGGGTGATCATAGAACTCCGACCGCGGCATTGATCATTAAAGGTGAGGTATCGCTAATAGCGATACTGCTCCTTTAAAACTATGTGAGGGGTCACCTTTGGATACAATGGAAAGGTAGAAGGTTCTGTTGTGAGATTCCCCACAATGGCAATTAAATAACCATATACTGAGCTGGTGGTCTGAGAGGTAGGATGAGAATTAGATTTAAGGTGCCCAAACACTACTACGGTACTCTCCGATGTTCCCAATGTGCGATGTCTGATAAACAACAAGAGCAACAGGAGGTTTAAGTTGGGTACCATCAGCAGAATTTAACTTGGACTGAACAGTAGAAAGAACAGTGTACTAAGACCAGTTAGTACAAGGTTGCAGTAGTCTAGACGTGACAGGATGAGAGCATGGATAAGCATTGTGGAAATAGGTTGTAGTTTTATTCACGGTATGAAAATAAACAACATTGTTAATATGGTACAAGCCAGGATGTCACTTCATCCCACTCAGGGAATAAAGAAGGGAATGGTCAACTGTGTGAAAAGCTGAGGACCGGTCTTTTAGAACCTTTCAGAGAGCCATCACTATAGAATGCGTGAACCTAATCTAGACTGCAAGGGGAGCATGAAGATAATGAGTGTGTGATGTAGAAATGGAGATGCTATTGGGACAGGCTTAACACATGGTTAAAGGAAGCCGAAATATTCCAGATGTCAGGGAGGCATTCAAGATGTGAGTTAGAAGATGATAATAACATGATTACACTGCTTAAGTAGGAGGATTAAGTAAGTCATGGAATCATGGGGAGATTGTGAGTGGACTGTGACTTGTTCACAGGTCTCAGCGTGAGTGTGACTCTGTATCCCACTATTTTCTAGTCACAATCTCTACAAAAATACATTTTTAATACATTACTTTTAAAAGGGAATATTTCAGCAAAAATTGCCAAAAAAACTGGATAGACATGATGAATACATAAGGATTATTATTATTATATTATTATTAATACTGTATTATAATCATCATAATAATATCAATAATATAATTGTCTAGCATTGGAATCAACCCATCAAACTGCTGATTGGTGCTTGTGAAGTGATGGACAGGGCCATTTTTACTCCTGTTACAATGTAATTGTTACAATTGGCACCTGTGAACTTCCTTTGTCGGTTGCCCAATTAGACAATAAAGTGTAAATATGCAAACCTTGCACAATATCCTCCCACTGCAGCTTATCCTGTGTAACCCCACATGGAAGAGTTAAGCAATTGTGCTTTTTATCCCTTTACTGTCAAACAGTCACCACATCAACTGCACAGATGCCTTTAATCACACAGGCTAAATTCTAAGCTATTTATTTCAATCACATGAACCAAAACGTATATGTCTATAACTGCCTTAACACACCTGCTCTACTGAGTGTAGCCAAAATAAATGTAACTGGAAATGTTAAAGCAGCATAAATGCGCCCCTTGCTGTTTTAAAGGTCAAGTTAATTCTTGTTTGCTGGAATTTAACAAACTCAGTTTTCCTGGTAGGTTATCCAGCCCCATCCACCTAATGTATTAACTAGATATCCCAACACTCCTGCTAAGATTCCCATATTAAAAGGAATTAATTTATTATTTACATTGTGTCAATATACAAGTTTCCCAATAGTCGGAGAACTCAGAGTCACCCTGGGGATACAATTTCAGTGCAGATTAAACATTAAATCTACTCACCAGTAAATTAGGGACAGTAGGTGTCTATTATGAGGGACTTCAGCTTCTGTCACATTCAGCCTCATTTATAGTTCTATTTCACTGCCTGTCTCTCTGTTACTTCCTTTCCTGCACCTCCCACCTCCTCTCCTAATACCTTTTTTTTTTTTTTACTTTTACAGAAAAGCCCTCCCCTTTGTATCACTAACACACACATGCACACACAGATCTAGGGGATATTAAATTTTAAAATCCAACGTGATGATGTGTGTATCATTCAGCCCAGCCCTTGCAGAAAGAATAATTTCCCACATTTAGCAATCTATGGACTAATCAAACATGCAACTGAATAGTTCTTGCAGGCTTGTTTTTTTTGTATTAATCCATGTAGCTTGTCTTGCTAGAAACCATCAAGCAATTCAGCGTGCAAGAGTTCGCTAATCATCTGGTGTAGCCAAGCCTTCTAATTACTTAGTAGGTTGTATACAGGAGTGATAGCAGACAATGTGCTACTTTGTATTGTGTGTAATTTAACATGACATAATCCTCGATTGTCTGAGATACTCAAGTTCCTTATTTGGTATCTTAGAAGGATCAAAATACCTCAAATTTTACTGAATTTCACCTTTTCTAAAGCACAGCGATGGGATCATTTTACCCCAAACTCTGTCAGAAATACAGAAGGAAACACATGGTCACCAGTGTTACCTCTACAGACAGTGTGTTTTGTTTCAATAGCTTTCCCGCGGAGCATGTTGAAACTCGGCGGAACCGAAATTCCATTCAAAACTTGGGGGGGGGGGGGTTGCTGTTTTAGTTTTTTGCAAAGTAATTTTGACTTTCAACAAAAATTTTAGATTTTACAATAAGGATTTTTGAAAGAGATTGTCAATTTTTTGACCGCAATTACTGAATTTTCAACCCCAATTTTTTATGAGTTCCGCCTATCAAAATTTTTTGATTTTCAAAACTCCGTTCCGTGCCAGGTTCATTTAGAAACCGAGACTCAGTTCTAATGTTCAAACTTTCAAAAAAATGTGAACTGTGGTCAAATTTTGTTACAACAACAAAGTAGCAATTTTCAAGAACTGCTAATGGCAACAGACAATACGCAAAGGGGGTTAGCACATAAAGACACTTCGCACCCAGAGTTTTATTAGTCCGAGAGCATATGAGAAAATGCCTGGTGTGACTTTTATTACTAATATCATCTGTTTTTGCAATCTAGAACAACCGAGGGACCATTGCAGACTCATAATGTCCTATTGGACAGTTTATACCTGTAATACTGACAATCTTTTCATTATGGTTTTAACTCGATTTTAAAAAAAAAAAAAAATTCTTAATAAGGCAACAAGGCATCGTCATACAGTATCAGTACTTTACAATATATAGAAAACTATTGTAGTGCAGAATAAGTCCATATATAGATGTAAAAAAATAATAAGAGTACTGTGATACTATTACTTTACAATGATGGTGAAAAGTTTTTAAAGTTTTTTTTAAAAATTCTCCATGTCCAAAAAAAAAAAATAACCTTATGCAATACTGCTTGACCGCATTAAAGGGATGTTATCGGTAATTACGAATGGAGTAGAGCTAAGCGAATGAAGGAGCTATTAGGATAATCTAATTAATGTGATCAGCATTGGATTGACGTCTAATTATCACATGGGTTATTTTGATATTATGGATATCATGGTCGATATTATAAGGTACGGCTGCTGTACATTTGGATTATTTACACAGAATAAAGCAATCAATGGAAACATGATCTCCATGTTGTCGAAATACAAGCTGTAAGTGTGTAGTGTATGTCGTAACACCCACAACTGTAATGTGGTTTGTTAATAGTTATGATTGTGTCTGTTTGCATGATAGATAGTGTGTGTGTTTTAAAGGGTAACTAAACCACAGTAAGGTATTTTACCTGGGGATTCTGAATGAACCCAAGTGTCTAAATGTTATATGGTTGTTCAAAAGGAAGAGACTGACCTGTGACCTGCCTAGTGGAATGTTCAGATTCTACTCATTCTGAAAATCTGTCCCTTTAAAACATCCTGGTGGCAGCAGGGAAACCAGGACATGACCTTGGAGTGACAAATAATGACCCCAGCAGCTGTTTAATACAACAAACTGTTTTATATAATGGTCCCAGACAGAGCGGCACACACACATACACACACAACACACACACACTGGAGAGACTGACGTTATTTTGTGCAGCAGGGAACTAAAGGGGAAGTAAAAGTAAAACAGTTTAAAATCACAAAAATCTCCTTCAGTTTGGCTTGGGTGGGATGTTGGGGAGCGAATATTAAAAAGGCAAGACCAGTGTTGGGAGAAATGGGGCGCTCTGGAACACAGAAAGTAAAGGGCCCCCAAGTTGAAGAAAAATAAAGACCCGACCCGCAATACTCCTACTGTTAATGGAGAGGAGGCGGGTGATGGTAGTTCCTGAGCTCCGTGGGAAAGAACATTTAGCTTAGTTCCCTTTAATATAGTAAGCACTGCTACTTCCCTTGCTAAGAATAGGGCAGGAACTGTCTCCAGTCGTTGTCTATTACAATTAATGGAAATTGCTTTGATATTCACCGCAGTTCAAAAAAAAATCACCCGTCTACATCGCCACAATTCTGCAGCGACTGCCAAACCTTTAGTGATTCCTATTAACGATAATTAGTAACGAGCGGAGACTGCGTCCAGTTAATTGTCCTTAGTGTCACATAGGTACCCCAGCGGGAACTCTATAGCCTGGCACACATGGGCAGATGAGCCTGATATTGATGTCGATAAGCGATTGGTATTTGCTTTAGTGATAATTTCCGCTTCGGTTAATCTTACTGTTTTTTTTGAGATTTTGTTATAAAAAAAACATCATAATGAGTTTTCTGAATCTAACACTGGGTAGACACAGGCTAAAATTTTCGAGGCTCTGTAAGATTGGCTGAAATTTATTGGCCAGTCCAATCAAACGGTTATCCAGTTTGAAAGAGCATGCAAAACATATCGGGCTGTCATGGATAAAAAACAATATTTTGCCCTAATAGCAGGGGTGCCCCTACCATGAAGCAAACTGAAAACATTTGCTCAGGGCGCACCCCTGCAGAACACTTAAAAGCCGTCAGTTTAAAAAAAAATCTTCCTGCAATACTGCATTTAAGCACCAGTCTACCAATCAGTGTTAAGTCAGCCCTCCAGTCCACCAATCAGTGTTAAGTCAGCTCTCCAGTCCACCAGTCAGTGTTAAGTCAGCTCTCCAGTCCACCAGTCAGTATTAAGTCAGCCCACCATGCCCCTTCACGTGCCACCACCCATCTACCGATAGACGGCATTTAAGTTGTTTCAGGGGAAGCAATATGGCAGCTTCTGACCACATGTCCAAATTTTACAGAACAGGAAGGTCCTGTGGACTCAATAAACCGAGGCTAAAAGGTTTTAATGTTCACAGCATTTAAAGGGAACAGTTGTGGATTATACTTATATAAGATAACAGGGTGAAGCACCGAGTGCCGCTGGAACTTTTCTATTCTGGCACTGTTAACGCCAGCTATTACCGCATAGAATGCTGATTAAAGCATATAACATAGCTTGCGGCAGGTGCTCGGTTAACTTTCACGTTAGCCACGCAGCCACGCAAGGAAGGAGTTTAAGTTACGCTGACCGATTAAACATCGATTAGCGTGACTAAAACGCCAAAACGGGGACAACGTGCCATTGATCATCGCCCTGCTAGCCTAGTCGTATAGTATTTGAGGTTAAATAAAGAAAAAAGACATACGTCCATCCAGTCCAACCCATCTAGCAATACCCACATTTCCATTATGAAGGGGGAAAAATCCTTCCTGACTGTGGCAATCGGAAATTTCCCTGGATCAACTCCAACTCTACGTATCAATACCAGTAACTTGTAACATTCCTTGTTTGTAGAAAACTCATCCAGCTTTTTATTAAACTGACCAATGAACCTGCCATAACAACGTCCACTGGAAGACAGTTCCATGCTTTACCGTTCTCACAGTGACAAACCCTTTCCCAACTCTACTTTATGTATCAATCCCAGTAACTTGTAACATTCCTTGTTTGTAGAAACTCATCCAGCTTTTTATTAAACTGACCAATGAACCTGCCATAACAACGTCCACTGGAAGACAGTTCCATAGCTTTACCGTTCTCACAGTGACAAACCCTTTCCCAACTCTACTTTATGTATCAATCCCAGTAACTTGTAACATTCCTTGTTTGTAGAAACTCATCCAGCTTTTTATTAAACTGACCAATGAACCTGCCATAACAACGTCCACTGGAAGACAGTTCCATAGCTTTACCGTTCTCACAGTGACAAACCCTTTCCCACACTCTACTTTATGTATCAATCCCAGTAACTTGTAACATTCCTTGTTTGTAGAAACTCATCCAGCTTTTTATTAAACTGACCAATGAACCTGCCATAACAACGTCCACTGGAAGACAGTTCCATAGCTTACCGTTCTCACAGTGACAAACCCTTTCCCCCTCTACTTATGTATCAATAACAGTAACTTGTAACATTCCTTGTTTGTAGAAAACTCATCCAGCTTTTTATTAAACTGACCAATGAACCTGCCATTAACAACGTCCACTGGAAGACAGTTCCATAGCTTTACCGTTCTCACAGTGACAAACCCTTTCCCAACTCTACTTTATGTATCAATACCAGTAACTTGTAACATTCCTTGTTTGTAGAAACTCATCCAGCTTTTTATTAAACTGACCAATGAACTGCCATAACAACGTCCACTGGAAGACAGTTCCATAGCTTTACCGTTCCACAGTGAAAAACCCTTTCCCAACTCTACTTTATGTATCAATACCAGTAACTTGTAACATTCCTTGTTTGTAGAAACTCATCCAGCTTTTTATTAAACTGACCAATGAACCTGCCATAACAACGTCCACTGGAAGACAGTTCCATAGCTTTACCGTTCTCACAGTGACAAACCCTTTCCCAACTCTACTTTATGTATCAATACCAGTAACTTGTAACATTCCTTGTTTGTAGAAACTCATCCAGCTTTTTATTAAACTGACCAATGAACCTGCCATAACAACAACGTCCACTGGAAGACAGTTCCATAGCTTTACCGTTCTCACAGTGACAAACCCTTTCCCAACTCTACTTTATGTATCAATACCAGTAACTTGCAACATTCCTTGTTTGCAGAAACTCATCCAGCTTTTTATAAACTGACCAATGAACCTGCCATAACAACGTCCACTGGAAGACAGTTCCATAGCTTTACCGTTCTCACAGTGACAAACCCTTTCCCAACTCTACTTTATGTATCAATACCAGTAACTTGTAACATTCCTTGTTTGCAGAAACTCATCCAGCTTTTATAAACTGACCAATGAACCTGCCATAACAACGTCCACTGGAAGACAGTTCCATAGCTTTACCGTTCTCACAGTGATAAACCCTTGAAGCCTAAACCTTTTTTCTTCAAGTCTTAAGGGATGTCCTCGTGTCCTCTGACATGTTCTATTGGTGATCAATGCCCCAGATAGTTTATTGTATGGCCCGTTAATGTATTTATACATAGTAATCTATCCCCACCAGCAAGCTCCTTTTCTCTAGTGTACGTAATTGTAACTTTTCCAGTCTCTCTTCATATTCAAGCTCCCCCAATCCCTTATTAATTTAGTTGCCCTTCTCTGAACCCTTTCCATTTCAAAGATGTCCTTTTTGTACACAGGATTCCAAAATTGCACTGCATATTCCAAATTAGGCCTTACCAGTGCTTTGTAAAGAGGCACACACCTACTGTACATATACATACCTACTGTACATATACATACCTACTGTACATACACAAACCTACTGTACATATACATACCTACTGTACATATACATACCTACTGTACATATACATACCTACTGTACATACACAAACCTACTGTACATATACATACCTACTGTACATATACATACCTACTGTACATATCATACCTACTGTACATACACAAACCTACTGTACATTACACAACCTACTGTACATATACATACCTACTGTACATATACATCCTACTGTACATACCAACCTACTGTACATAGACATACCCTACTGTACATATACATACCTACTGTCATACACAAACCG
>JAACNH010001073.1:0-23721 GCA_019447015.1 Hymenochirus boettgeri | reverse complement strand
GGCCCCCAGGAACCGGGTAACGCGCCGGGGGGTAAAACGGCAGCGCAGCCAGCTTGTGGATTAAACGGACAATGAACCGCCAGAACAAAGGCCACTGGAAGACAGGGGCCAGAGCGGAGGAAAACCGGATCTCACAGGGAAAACCCGTGCCCAACTCTACGTGAGGGAGCATCCCAGGATCGGGTGAACCAGTCCTGGTTGGGGAAAACGCATCCCACTGTAGTAAACTGACCACGGAACCGCCATAACAACGTCCAACTGGAAGACAGTTCCATCGCTTTTACCGTTCTCACAACAGGTTGACAAACCCTTTCCCACCTACTTTATGTATCAATACCAGTAACTTGTAACATCCTTGTTTGTAGAAACCTCATCCAGGCTTTTATTCAAACTGACCAATGAACCTGCCATACACGTCCCATCTTGGAGACATTTTCCTAGCTTTTACCGGGGTGTCTCTACGGGCCAAACCCTTTCCCAACTTCTTACTTTATGTATCAATACCATAACGTTTGTAACCTTCCTTGTTTGTAGAACCATCCAGCTTTTTATTAAACTGATCCAATGAACCCGCCCATACACATCCAACAATTATCATACATCGTCCACTGGAAGAAGTTCCCATAGCTTTAACTCATTCTTGTTCTCATTCTCGAATCAGTGACAAAACCAAAACCCTTTCCCAATCTCTTACTTATGATCAATACCAGTACTCTGTACCTTCCTTGTTTGTAGAAACCCTCCGTCTTTTTATTAAAATGAACCAATAACCTTATTTGCCATAACAACGTCACTGAAGCCCAGTTCCATAGCTTCTTAATACCTACGCTTCTCCACGTGACAACCCTTTCCCAACTCTCCTTTATGTTCAATATCCAGTACCTTGTAACTTCCTTGTTTTGTGAAACTCATTCAGCTTTTCTCATTAAACTTGACCAATGAACTGTCCAACACAACTGCTCCTCTGGGAAGACATTTTTCCATAGCTTTACCGTTCTCACACGTCGACAAACCCTTTCCACCAACTCTACGTTATGTATCAAATCCCAGTTAACACTTGCACAGTCCTTGTTTGGTAGAACTCATCCCTCGCCCCCCATTTTTATTAAACTGACCTCAATGAACACGCCATATCACATTACGGTCCCCTGGAGACAGTTCCCATAGCTTATCTCGGTCTCTCGACAGTGACACAACCCTTTCCCCAAACTCGACTTCATGTATCAATACCAGTAAGCTGTAAACATTCCTTGTTTGTAGACAACTCAATCCACTTTTGCTATTAACTGACCAATGATCTTGTCCATAACAACGTCCACTGGAAGACAGTTTCCATACTTTCACCGTTTCCTCACAGTTGATTATGAAACCCTGTTCCCCAACCCTACTTAATTTATCTGATCCTAGTAATCTGCGTAACCTTGTCCTTGTTTTGGAGAACTCCATCCACTTTCTTTATGAAACCTGTCTCAATGAACCTGCCATAACCCAGACGTCCACTTGAAGACAGTTCCATAGCTTTACCGTTTCTCTCACAGTGACAAACCCTTGTCCCAACTCTACTCTTATTATCCAATACCAGTAATTGTAACATTTCCTTGTTTGTTAGAAACCCTCCAGCTTTTTATAAACTGACCAATGAACCTTTGCCATAAACAAACGGCCATGGAAGACAGTTCCATAGTGCTTTAATCACCGGTCTCAGCTACAGTGACCACCCTTTCCCAACTCTACTTTATGTACAATCCTAGCTAACGCTAGTACATTCCTTGGTTTGCAAACAACTCATCCAGCTTTTTTTTTAAACCTGACCAATGAACCTGCCCCATAACAACTGTCCACTGGGAAGACGTTCCATAGCTCTGCCCTTTGATTTAACCATTCGCACTAGGGAGTCGAAACCCTTTCCCACTCTACTTTAATGTATCAATACCAGTACCTTGTAACATTCCGTGTTGTCATAACTCATCCAGCTTTTTATTACACTGACCCATGAACCTGTCCAGTACCAACGTCCACTGGAAGACTAGTTCCATAGCTTTACCGTTCTCACAGTGACAAAGCGCTTTCCCCCACCTCTACTTCGTATCAAACCTAGTACCTTGTAACTTCTTGTTTGCAGAAACCATCCACTTTTTATTAAACGACCAAATAAACCTGCCATAACAACGTCCACTGGAAGACAGTTCCATAGCTTTACCGTATCTCACAGTGGCAAAGCCCTTGTCCCAACTCTACTTTTATGTCTCAAGCCCAAGTAACATTGTAAAAACATTCCTTGTTTGTAGAAACTCATCCCGGTCTTTTTATTACACTGTCCAATGAACCTGTCCATAACACACGTCCACTGGAAGCCAGTCTCCATAGCTTTATTACCGTGCTCACAGTGAAAACCCTTTCCCAACGTCTACTTTACATCTGCTGGTATCAATGACTCTTAACCTTGTAGACATTCCCCCTTGTGTGTAGACACTCATCCAGCTTTCTATTAAACTGACGCAATGAACCGGCCATAATAACAACGAACTGTCCACTGGCAGACAGTTCCATAGCTTCCGTTCTCACATGACAAACCCTTTCCCAAACTCTACTTTATGTATCAATATACCATACTTGTAACATTCCTTGTTTGTAGAAACTCAAACCTCATTCCAGCTTTTTATTACTGACCAATGAACCTGCCCTAACACACGTCCTCGGAAGAAGTTCCATAGCCTTTACGTTCGCACAGTGACAAAAACCCTTCCCAACTCTACTTAGGTTAATCAAAACCTTAACTTGTAACATTCCTTGTTTGTCCGAAACGTCATCCCAGCTTTTTTTTTATTAACTTGACATGACGTGGCCATAACAACGTCCACATTGGAAGATCAGTTCCAGAGCTTTACCGTTCTCTCCCACAGTGACAACCCTTTCCCAACTCTTACGTTATTATAATACCAGTAACTTGTAACATCCTTGTGTGTGAAACCCACTGCCAGACTTTTTATTAAACTGACCACAATGCAACCTGCCATAACACGTCCACTGGAAGACAGTCCATAGCTTTAAATTAAACCGCTCACAGTGACAAACCCTTTTGCCCAACTCTACTTATGATCAATACCATAACTTGTAACATTTCCCTTGTTTGTAGTCAAACTCATCAGCTTTCTATTACTGACCATGAACCTGACCATAACAACGTCCACTGAAGCATTTCCATAGCTTTACCGTTCTCACAGTGACAAACCCTTCCCAACTCTACTTTATGTCATCAATCCCATTAACTTGTACATTCCTTGTTGGTAGAACCTCATCCGCTTTTTTTAATTAAACTGACCAATTTAACCTGCATAACAACGTCCACCATGGAAGACATTTCCATAGCTTTATTAGTACCGTTCTCAACAGTGACAAAAAGACCCTTTCCCAACTCTAGCTTTATGTAATCAATACCAGTAACTTGTCAACATTCCTTGTTTGTTAGAAACCCATCCAACCCTCCAGCGTTTTTATTAAACGCCCAATGAAACCTCCATAACACAACGTCCCTGGAAGATCAGTTCATAGCTTTACACCGCTTCTCACGTGACAACCCGTTCCCAGACTTCCTACTCTTATGTATCAAATACCATAACTTGTATACATTCCTTGTTTTTTGTAGAAATCATCCAGCTTTTATTAAACTGACGCAATGAACCCTGCCATATAACAACATATCCACTGGAAGACAGTTCCCTATCTTGACCTTACCGTACTCCAGTGTGGACAAACCCTTTTCCCCACTCTACTTTATGTATCAATACATAACTTGTAACATTCCTTGTTTGTAGAACTCATCCACGTTTTTTTATTAAACTTGACCATGAACTGCCATAACAACGTCCACTGGAAGACAGTTCCATAGCTTATAAAGCTTTACCGGTCTCCACAGTGGACAAACCCTTTTCCCAACTCTTACTTATGTATCAATAACAGTAACTGTAACATTCCTTTTGAGAAACTCATCCGCCTTTTTATTAACTACCAATGAACCTGCCATAACAACGTCCACTGGAAGACAGTTTGCCATAGCTTTAACCGTTCTCCACAGTGATAAACCCTTTCTCCCAAACTCTATTTCTACTTTATGTATCGATCCCATAACTTTAACATTCCCTTTTTTGTAACACTCATCCAGAGCTTTTTTGATTAACTGACCAATGAACCTGCCATAACAACATCCCCTGAAGACATTTCCATAGCTTTAACTTAACACTTACCGTACGTCACAGTGACCAACCTTTCCCCCTCACTTTATGTATCAATACCAGTAACTTGCCTAACTTCCTTGTTTGTAGAAACTCATCCAGTTTTTTATTATAACTGACCAATGAACCGGCCATAACACGTCCATGGAAGACAGTTCCATAGCTCTTACCGTTCTCAACAGTGACAAACCCTTTCCCAACTCTACTTTCTTCATCAAACCAGACTTGTAACATTCCTTTGTTTGTAGAACTCTCATCCAGTCTTTTATAACTGACCCAATGAACCTGCCATAACAAACTCCACTGGAAGACAGTTCCATAGCTTTAACCGTTCTCACATGATAAACCCTTTCCCAACTCTACTTTGTATCGGATCCCAGTAAATTGTACCATTCCTTGTTTGTAGAAACTCATCCGCGTTTTATAACTGACCAATGAACCTCTGCCATAAACACCGTCACTGAAGACAGTTCATAGCTTTTATAAACCGTTCTCACAGTGACAAACCCTTTCCAACTCTACTTTATATATCAATAACCAGTAACTTGTACCATTCCTTGTTGTCGAAATCATCCAGCTTTTTATTAATGACCAATGAACCTGCATAACACGTCCACTGGAAGCAGTTCCCTACTTTAATAACTTACCGTTCTCACAGTGATGCATAACCCTTTCCCACTCTACTTTTATTATATCACTAACCCCATGTAACTTGTAACATTTCCTTGTTGTACCACGACTACCATCATCCCCCAGTTCTTTTTAGTAACCTACCAATGAACCTGCCGGTGCAACGTCTCACTGGAAACAGTTTCCATAGCTTTATACCGTTTCTCCCTCCAGTGACAAACCCTTTCCCAACTCTACTTTATGTATCATATACCAGAACACTCTTGTAACATTCCTCCTTGTTTGTTAGAAACCTCATTCCAGCTTGTTATTTACTGAACCAATGAACCTACCTGCCTTAACAAACTCTCCACTGGGAAGACAGTTCCATAGCTTTAAACCGTTCTCACATTGATAAACCCGTCCCAACTCTACTTTATGTTACTTCGATTCCTAGTAAACTTGTAACATTCCTTGTTTGTAGAAACTCATTCCAGCTTTTTATTAAACTGACCAATGAACTGCCCATACAACAACGGCCACTGCTTTGGAAGACTAGTTCCATACTTTTTACCGTTTTCTCTACTCTTCACAGTGAAAACCCTTTCCAACTCTACTTAGTAAGCTAAGCTCCAGGCAATCTTGTACAACATTCCTTTTTGGTAGAAACCCATCCAGCTTTTTTATTAAACTGACCAATGAACCTGCCCATAAACAACGAAAACGTCCACTGGAAGACAGTTTCATCAGCGTATACCGTTCTACAACAGTGTGACAAACGCCTGCCCAACTCTACGGATGGATCAATCTGCATCCAGTAACTTTGTTAACAAGTCCTGGTTTGCAAAACTCAGGCTCCAGCTTTGTTATTACAAACCTGAACCAATGAACCTGCCATATTTACAACGTCGCACTGGATAAACAGTAGTCTGCCATTACCTTTCTCATACCATGCTCACAGTGACAAACCCCTTTCTTTCCCAACTCTACTTTAGTCGGTGGAGCAAGAACCAGGGCGAACTTGGGGGGGAACAGTGCCGGGGGGGGGTCTCTCATCACATCCTATGGCTTAGGCTCTCTCGCGGGAGGATAACACTGGCACCCACTGGCAATACTGCTGGGCTCCCAGGTCAGCCTCGGCACCTCTCCTGCCCTGACGTGTTCGCCTAGGGAGAGACAGGGGCCAGGAGGCGGGCCGGGGCGCGGGACAGGGACAACCCGGGGCCCACTCTACGGAGGGTGGCACAGACCAGAACGGGAACATGCCGGGGGGGCAAAAACGCAGACCGCGGGGATGAAACGAGGGGGGACCAAGGGGAGCCGGGCCAGAACAGACGCCCGGGGAAAGACAGGCCAGAGGCGGGACCAGCCGCACAGGGACAAACCGGGCCCAACGCGAACGGAGGCAGCCAGGAACGGACGGCCGGAGGGGGGGAGAAACGCAGCCAGCGGGGAGGAACGGGGACAGGATAACCGCCAAACAACGGCCACGGAAGACAGGGGCCAGAGCGGGACCGGCTCACAGGGCAAACCCGGGCCCCACGCGACGGGAGGAGCAGCCCAGGAAAACGGGGAACAAGGCCGGGGGGGGGGGGGGGAAAACGCAGCCACGGGGAGGAAACGGGCAAGGAACCGGCCAGAACAACGCTCCCGGGGGAAGACAGGGCCAGAGCGGGTAAACCGGCGCACCGGGACCAAGCCGGCCCAGACCGACGGAGGAGCAACCAGGAAACGTGGGAAAACAGGCCGGGGGGGGGAGAAACGGCAACCAGCGGGGGAGGAAACGGGGACCAAGAACCGGCCAGAACCCCAAAACGGCCACGGGGGGAAACAGGGCCAAGAGGGACCTGCGCACAAGGGACAAACCCGGGCCCAACGCGACGGGAGGGAGCAACCAGGAACGGGACATGCAGGGGGGGGAAAACGCAGCCGGGGCGGGGGAGGAAACGGACCATGGAACCGGCCAGAACGAACCCCCCCACACACCCCCCCCCCCGCCCGGGGGGAAGACAGGGGGCCAGAGCGGGGGAAGGACCTAAAAAAAAGGGGCTCACAGGGACAAACCCGGGCCAACGCGACGGGAGGGAGCAAGACCAGGAACTGGGGAACAGGCCGGGGGGGGGAGGAAACCCGCCACGGGGAGTAAACGGACAATGAACCTGCCATAGACAACGCCACGGGGGAAACAGGGCCCAGAGCGGGAACCGAAAAACCGTGGTCTCACAGGGGACAAACCCCGGGCCCAACTCGACTTTAGGGATCACTACCGTACCTGGTGCACATTCCGTGGGGGAGAACGCATCCAGCTGCGCGGAACGGACCATAGGGAACCGGCCAGAACAACGGCCACGGGAAAACAGTGCCAGAGGCGGGAAACCGGGGGCGCGCACAGGGGACAAGCACCGTGGCCCAACGGCGACGTGAGGAGCAAGAACCATAACTGGGGACATGCCTGGTGTGCAGAAACTTCACCAGCTTTTATTAAACTGGACCAATGAAAAAAAACCCCCTGCCATAACAACGTCCACTGGAAGACGATTCCATTAGCCTTTTAATTATAAAACCGTTCTCTACGTGGACCCAACCCTTCCCAACGCTACTTTATGTAGCAATATCCCGTAACTGTGTAAAACCTTCCTTGTTTGTAGAAACTCATTCCAGCTTTTTATTAACTGTCCAATGAACCTGCCCTAACAACGTCACTGGAAGACCAGTCCATAGCTTTACGTTCGTCACAGTAAAACCCTTTCCCAACCTTCTACTTTTATTATCAATTAACCAGTAACCTTGAACATTCCTTTGTTTGTAGAAACTCCTCCAGCTTTCTATTAAACTGACCAATGAACCTGATGAACTCCATAACATAACAACGTCCACTGGAAGAAGTTCCAACTTTTTACCGGTAACCCACTACTCAGTTCCTCACAGTGACGCAAACCACTTTTCGTCCGCTTCCCAACTTCTACTTTATGTATCAATACTATTAACTTGTAACATTCCTTGGTTTGTAGAAACTTCATCCCAGCCTTTTTATTAAACTGACCAATGAACCTGCCATAACAACGTCCACTGGATAGAAGTTTCCCATCGCTTTACCCGTTCTCACAGTTGACAACCCTTTCCCAACTCGACTTTATTATCAAACCATAACTTGTAAACTTGCCTTGTTTGTAGAAACGCATCCCGCTTTTTTATAAACTTATACCAATGACCTGCCATATACAACCGTCCACAATAGGAAGACAGTTCTCTTCACTCGAGCTTTATAAACCTTCTCACAGTGACCACCCTTTTCCCAACTCTTACTTATATGTATCCAATACAGTAACCTTGTAACATTCCTTTTGTAGAAACCCATCCAGCTTTTATTAAACGACCATGAACCGTCCATAACAACGTCCACTGGAAGCACGTTTCCATAGCTTTCCGTTCTCACAGTGCAAACCCTTTCCCAACTCTACTTTATGTATCAATCCAGTAACTTGTACAATCCTTGTTTTATAAACTCATCCAGCTTTCTATTAAACTGACCCATGCCCTGCCATAAAAACAACGTCCACTGGAAGACAGTTTTCATAGCTTACCGTTCTCCTAAAGTGACCAACACCCTTTCCCAACGCGACTTTTGTTCAATCCCAGTTAAGCTTGTAAACATTCCTTGTTTGAGAACTCATCCAGCTTTTTATTATCTGACCAATTACCCTCCATACAACGCCACTGGAAGACATTTCCATAGCTGTAAACCAGTTCTCACAGTGACAAACCCTTTCCCAACATCGACTTTATTGTATCAATACCAGTACTTGTACAGTCCTTGTTTGTAGAAACCCATCCAGCGTTTAATTAAACTGAACCAATGAACTGCCATAACAACGTCCACTGGAAGACAGTTCCATAGCTTGACTGTTCTCCCAGTGACAAACCCATTTTCCTCACTCCTCAACTTTATGTATCAATACCAGTAACTTTGTAAACATCCTTGTTTGTAGAAACTCATCAGCTTTTATTCCTGACCACTGAACCTGCATAACACTCCACTGGCAGACAGTTTTTCCATAGCTTTTCCCGTACTCCCGAGTGACAACCCTTTGCCCACCTCTACTTATGTATCAATACCAGTAACTTGTAACATTCCTTGTTTGGTGTTTGTAGAAACTCATCCGTTTTTTATTAAACTGACCATGAACCTGCCATATAGAGTACACGTCCACTGGGAAGACAGTTTTTCCATAGCTTTAAAAAAAAAACACCTCGTTCCTCGACAGTGACAAAACCTTTCCCAACCGAACTTTATGTATCATAAACCAGTAACTTGTAACATTTCCTTGTTTGTAGAAACTCATCCACTTTTTAATTTAAACGCTCAATGAACCTTTGGCATAACAACATCCACGGAATACGTTCATAGCTTTACCAACCATTACCGTTTCGCACGTGAAAAAACCCTTTCCCAACTCTACTTTATGTACCAATACAGTAACTTGTAACATTCCCTTGTTTGTAGAACTCATCCAGCGTTTTATTACACTGACCAATGCCTGCCATAAACAAACGTCCCTGGAAGACAGTTCCATAGCTTTAATACCGTTCTCAACTCACATGACAAACCCTTTCCCAACTCTACTTTTATTCATCATACCATAACTTTGTACATTCCTTTTTTGTTAGAAACTCAGTCCATCTTTTTATATTAAACTGAACCATGAACTGCCATAACACCGTCCACTGAAGAACATTTCCATAGCTTTATTATTATTACCGTTCTCACAGTGACAAACCCCTTTCCCAACTCCTACTTTATGTATCAAAACCAGTAACTTGTAACATCCTGTGTTTGTAGAAACTCATCCAGCTTTTTATTAAACATGACTCAATGAACCTGCCATAACAAACGTCCACTGGAAGACAGTTCCATAGCTTTACCGTTCCTCACAGGTGACAACCCTTTCCCAACTCTACTTTAGTTGTATAATACCAGTAACTTGTAACATTCCTTTTTTGTAGAAACCCATCCATCTTTTTATTAAACTGACCAATGAACCTTCCATAACAGACGTCTCACCTGAAGACAGTTCCTAGTTTTAACCGTTCTCACAGTGACAAACCCTTTCCTCCCAACTCTACTTTATTTCTGTATCAATCCCAGTAAACTTGTACCATTCCTTGTTTGCAGAACTATCCCAGCTTTTATTACACTGACCAATGAACCTGCCATAACAACGTCCCTGGAAAGACAGTTCCATAGCTTTACCAGAATTATCCTCGCACAGTGACAAACCCGTTCCCAACTCTACTTTATGTATCAATACCAGTACTTGTAACATTCCTTGTTTGTAGAACTCATACCAGCTGTTTATTAAACTGACCAATGAACCTGCCATAACAACGTTCCACTGAAGACAGTTCCATAGCTTTACCGTTCTCATCACATGGACAACCCCTTTTCCCGAACTCTACGACTTGTATGTATCAATACCATAACTTGTAACATTTCCTTGTTGTTGCAGAAACGCATCCATCTTTTTATTAACCTGACCAAGAACCTGACATAACACGTCACCTGGAAGACATTTTCCATATCTTTACCGTTCTCACATGTGCCAACCCCTTTCCCAACTCTACTTACTTTATGTATCAATCCCCCAGTAACTTGTAAACAGTCTTGTTTGTAGAAACTCATCCAGCCTTTTTATTAACTGTCTCAATGAACCTGCCATAAAAAACAACGGCCACTGAAACAGTTTTCCCTAGCTTTACCGTTCTCACGTGACAAAAAAAACCCTTTCCAATACTCTACTTTTATGTATCATACCAGTACTTGTAACATTCCTTGTTTGTAGACATCATCCAGTCAAGCTTTTTATAAACTGACCAATAACTGCCCATAACACCGTCCACTGGAAGACAGTTGTCCATAGCTTTATTACTTACCGTTCTCAAGCATTGAAAACCAGAAACCCTTTCCCAACTCACCAAACTCTACTTATGTATCAAAACCAGTACTTGTAACTTCTTTGTTTTGTAGAAACTCATCCAGCTTTTTATCAAACTGACATGAAACCTGCCATAACAACGTCCACGGGAATACAGTTCCATACTTTACCCGTTCTCACAGTGACAAACCCTTTTTCCCACTCTACTTATGTCTCAATACAGTAACTTGTAACATCCTTGTGTTAGAAACCCATCCAGCTTTTTCTTAACTGACCAATGAACCTGACCTGCCATTAGCAACGTCCCCTGGAAGACAGTTCCATAGCTTTAATTACCCGTTCTCACAGTGACAAACCTTTCCCAACCTACTTTATGTCTCAATACCCAGTAACTTGTCCTTCTTGTTTTTAGAAACTCATCCAGCTTTCTCTTAAACGACAATGAACCTGCCATAACCACGGTCCACTTGAAGACAATGTTTGTCCCATAGCTTTACCGTTTTCTCACAGGACAAACCCTTCCCAACTCTACTTTATGTATCAATCCCATTAACTTGTAACATTCCCTTGTTTGTATAACTCTCCAGCTTTTTTTATTAAACTGACCAATTAACCTCCATAACAACGTCCACTGGAAGACATTTCCATGCTTTTAAAACCGTCTCACAGTGACAAACCCTTTCCCACTCTACTTTATGTAATCAATACACCAGTAACTTGTAACATCCTTGTGTTGTAGAAACCCATCCAGCGTTTTATTTCAAACGGACCAATGAAACTGCCATAACAACGTCCACTGGAGAGACCGTTTCCATGCTTTACTGTCTCACAGTGACAAACCCTTCCCAACTCTAACTTTCTGTATCCATACCAGTAACTTGTAAACATTCTTGTTTTGTAGAACTCTCATCACTTTTTATTAAACTGAACCAATGAAACCTGCATAACAACATCCCTGGAAGACCGTTCCATAGCTTTACCGTACTCACAGTGACAAAAACCCTTCCCAACTCTATTATGTATCAATACCAGTAACTTGTAACATTCCTTGTTTGTAAAACGCATCAACTCAATCATCCATTTTTTTTATTAAACGACCAATGAACCTGTCCATAACAGACTCCACTGGAATACCAGTTCCATAGCTTTTACCGTCTCAACAGTGACAAACCCTTTCCCAACTCTACTTTATGGATCAATACCAGTAACTTGTAAACATTCTTGTTTTTAGAACTCATCCCCAGCTTTATTCATTAAAACTGACCAATGAACCCTGCCATAAACACGTCCACTGGAAGACATTCCATACTTCTTAACCGTTCCACCAGTGACAAACCCTTTCCCAACTCTACTTTATGTATCATCCCAGTAACTTGTAACGTCCTTGTTTGTAAGAACTCATCCAGCTTTTAATATTAAACTGAACCCAATGAAACCTGCCATAACAACTCCCAACTGGAAGCCATTTCCATAGCTTTACCGTTCTCAAGTGATAAACCTTCCCCAACTCTACTTTCATGTATCATACCAGTAACTTTGTAACATTCCTTTGTTTGTAGAAACTTCCTCCATCTTTTATTAAACTGACCAATAACCTGCCATAACAACGTCCACTGGAAAGACAGCTTCCATACTTTACCCCGTTCTCACATGGACAAACCCTTTCCGATCTGGAAGCCTAAACCTTGTTTTTTTTCTTACCTTTTTTCTTCCAGTCTAAGGTGTCCACGTGTCCCTCTGACTTTCTATTGGTGTAACAAATCACTTATTGCCCCAGATGAGTTTATTGTATGGCCCGTAATGTAAATTTATTTATTCACAGTATATTTATATCCCCACGCCAAGCGCCTTCTCCAGTGTACATAATTGTAACTTTTTTTCCAGTCTCTTTTCATATTCAGCTCCCCCAATCCCCTTAAGTATGGTTATTTTAGAATGGAATCCGCTGTGCATTGTTTACCTAATCATTCATATCAGAGGACACATGGACATCCTTTAAATGACAAGCTCAAAGGTTTCCCTCCTCTCAGTTTAAAGAAGGTGTACCTGTACAGTAAGAAACTTGGGGCAGATGTGGTAATGGCAGTTCTTGAATCGCTTTTCAAAGTTGGGTTGATAAGTGAAAATGGCCCCCTCAGATATTCTCTTTTACAATGTACTTAATCAAAACTTATGCCACATCCTGTATTTCACAGACACACTCCAACGCCGTCCAAGTAACCCCCAAAGGTAGGCAAGACCATAATAGCAATTATGAACAAAAATCATTTTAACCATTTCAATTTTTTTCAACTAAAGACAGGCTCAACAAAAACCCCCGCTCCCCCCCCCTCCCCAGCTAAAAGTATATATATTTTTGAAATATATCGACCACCCGTTCAGCTACGTGGTGGGTCACGTTTTTTCATACATCATGCACAGAACTTTTTGGGTGAATTCATTATTTTCTCGATTACTTAGGGGTTATGCACTCCAGTTGTTTTTTTAAGTTTTGAACTTTTTAGGTGACTTTTCGCGAAAAAACCACCAACTAACGTAGAAATCTTGAACAAACCCCCTAGTTAACATATAACATCCCTCTAAATATTGTCTCAATTCACAGCAACACCCCTTGGCATCATGCATGCCCAGATACTTGCCAGCCAAAAAAACCAAAAGGATCCAATGTATAATTTGGGGGCTGCAACGCAGCCCCTCATTTTTATTCATATGCTCCATTCGGACTCCATCTATTTTAACGTTCTTAAGCCCCTATCGTTTTAAGGAGTATCTACATTCTCTATAGGTTTGATAAAAATACTGCAAAGGCCAAAATATTGTAGATATTCTTCCATCTTCACACATTTGCACACTTACTGAAATCTAAAAATGGTAGTTGTTTCTTTTTTGTTACCTGTGGCGAAATCTCCTGGCAGGTATTAGGCTTAGTTTCCTCCGCTTGAAATCGGTGAAAATTAATCAGCGTTTTTTTTTGCCAATTTCACTGGGACTTTGGGCAGCTTTCTCTGTAAACACAAAATTCCCACTATAAATTGTTTTATTGTAAACAAAATATATATTGTTTTATTATAGTCTTATCATTGTCCTATTATCTTATTATAGTCTTATTATTGTCTTATATATTCTTTTTATTGTCTATATATTCTTTGAATGGAAAGGTTTCAAGTAGGGCAACGAAATTTAATATTCACCTCCCCGTCTTTCTTAGGTGGATTGGGGGGCTTGAATATGAGAGAGACTGGAAAGTTACAATTCTGTTACCTGGAGAAACGGTGCTTGCTTGGGGATATGAATTACTAGTGTATAAAACATTAGGGCCATACAATACACTATCTGGGGCCTTGTTCACACTCACATAGAACATTCAGAGGACACGTGGAGCAATCACCTTAAGACTTGAAGAAAAAAGGCTTCTGGCTTCATTTGGGAAAGGGTTTGCACTGTGAGAACGGGAAAGCTATGGACTGTCTTTCCAGTGGACGTTGTTTATTCGCAGGTTTCATTGGTTTAATAAAAGCTGGATGAGTGTCACCAAACAAGGAATGTTACAAGTTTACTCCGGGGGTATTATCGACTGCATACATACACACAAGTCGTTAACGTTGTCTGTGGTTCGTAGTTGTGGAACGGGTTTCTTTGCGTACCTGCACCTGTGAGAACGGTAAAGCTTGGAATGTCTTCCAGTGGACGTTGTTATGGCAGGTTCATTGGTCAGTTTATAAAAAGCTGGATGAGTTTCGCAACCAAGGAATGTTACAGTTAACTGGGATTGATACATATAGTAGAGTTTGGGAAAGGTTTGTCACTGTGAGACGGTAAAGTTATGGAACTGTCTTCCAGTGGACGTTGTTCATGCAGGTTCATTGGTCAGTTTAATAAAAAGCTGGATGAGTTTCTACAAAACAAGGAATGTTACAGTTACTGGTATTGATACATAAAGTAGAGTTGGGAAAGGGTTGTCACCTGTGAGAACGGTAAGCTATGGAACTGTCTTCCGTGGACGTTTGTTATTGTGGCAGGATTCCATTTGGTCAGTTTCTATAGAAAAGTTGGATGAGTTTCTACAGAACAAGGATGTCTTTACAAGTTACTGGTGTAGTGGTTGTCCGATAATATATAGCTGTTAGATGAGCCGTGAAGGATTTGTTCACTGTGAGAACGGTAAAGCTATGGACTGTCTTCCTGGATGTTGTTTTATGGCAGTTCATTGGTTCTATCTTTTAATAAAAAGCTGGATTATTTTTCTACAAACAAGGAATTTTACAGTTACTGGTATTGAATACATAAAGTCGAGTTGGGAAAGGGGTTTGTCACTGTGAAATCGGTAAGTTATGGAACTGTTTCCAGTGGACGTTGTTTATGGCAGTTCATTGGTCAGTTTAATAAAATCTGGATCTGAGTTCTATACCAACAAGGAATGTTACAAGTTACTGGATTGATACATAAAGTAGAGTTGGGAAAGGGTTTGTCACTTGAGAACGTAAAATCTATGGAACTGTCTTCCATTGACCGTTGTTATGGAAGGTTCATTGGTCAGTTTAATAAAAAGCTGGATGAGTTTTCTACAAACAGGGAATGTTACAAGTTGACTGGGTATTGATACTTAAAGTAGAGTTTTTGGGAAAGGTTTGCCTCTGTGAGAACGGAAAGCTATGGAACTGTGCTTCCAGTGGACTTGTGATGGCGAGGTTCATTGGTCATTTACTAAAAATCTGGATGAGTTTCTACAACAAGATTTTTACCGAGTTACGGGTGGGGGGGGGGGGAGGGGGTGGTATTGATCACATAAAGTAGATTGGGAAAGGGTTTGTCCACTGTGAGAACGTAAAGCTATGGAACTGTCTTCCATGGACGTTGTTATGGAAGGTTCATTGGTCCGTTTAATAAAAAGCTTGGATGAGTTTTCTACAACAGGGAATGTTCCAAGTTTACTGGTATGATACTAAAGTAAGTTGGGAAAGGGTTTGTCACTGTGAGCCGGTAAGCTCTGGAACTGTCTTCCAGTGGACCGTTGTTATGGCAGGTTCATTGTCAGTTTAATAAAAATCTGGATGATTTTTTCTACAAGACAAGGAATGTTACAAGTTACTGGTATTGATACATAAAGTAGAGTTGGGAAAGGGTTTGTTCACTGTGAGAACGTACAGCTATGGAACTGTCTTCCAGTGGACGTTGTTATGGACGGTTCTTGGTCAGTTTTAATAAAAAGCTGATTGAGTTTCTACAAACAGGGCAATGTTACAAGTTACGGTCTTGATACATAAAGTAGAGTTGCGGAAGGGTTTGTCCACTGTGATAACGGTAAATCTAGAACTGTCTTCCAGTGGACGTGTTATGGGCAGGTTATTGGTCAGTTTTTACATAAAAAGCTGGATGAGGTTTCTACAAACAAGGATGTTACAAGTTAACTGGGATTGAATACATAAATAGAGTTTGGGAAAGGTTTGTCACTGTGAGAACGGGTAAAAGCTATGGAACTGTCTTCTAGTGGACGTTGTTAGGCAGGTTCATGGTCATTTTATAATAATAACAATCTGGATGATTTTTCTAACAAACAAAGGAATGTTCCAAGTTACTGGTATTGATAACATAAATTAGAGTTGGGAAAGGGTTTATGCACTGTGAGAACGGTAAAGGTATGGAACTGTCTTCCAGTGGACGTTGTTATGGGCAGTTCTGGTCAGTTTAATAAAAAGCTGGATGAGTTTCTGACAACAAGGAATGTTACAGTTACTGGTATTGATACATAAAGTAGAGTTGGGAAAGGGTTTGTCACTGTGAGAACGGTAAAGCTATGGAACTGTCTCCAGTGGACGTTGTTATGGCAGGTTCATTGGTCAGTTTAATAAAAAGCTGGATGAGTTTCTGCCAACAAGGAATGTTTCAAGTTACTGGTATTGATCATAAAGTAGAGTGGGAAAGGGTGTTGTCCACTGTGGAGAACGGTAAAGCTATGGAACTGTCTTCCATGGACGTTGTGTTATGGAGGTTCATTGGTCAGTTTAATAAAAAGCTGGATGAGTTTTCAACAACAGGAATGTTACAAAGTTACTGGTATTGATACATAAAAAGTAGAGTTGGGAAAGGGTTTGTCACTGTGAGAACGGTTAAAGCTAGGAACTGTCTTCCAGTGGACGTTGTTTGGCAGGTTCATTGGTCAGTTTAATAAAAACTGGATGAGTTTCTACAAACAAGGAATGTTCAAGTTACTGGTATTGATACATAAAGTGAGAGTTTGGAAAGGGTTTTTTCTGTGAACGGTTAAAGCTATGAACTGTCTTCAGTGGACGTTGTTATGGCAGGTTCATTGGTCAGTTTAATAAAAAGCTGGATTAGTTTTACAAACAAGGAATGTTACAGTTACTGGTATTGATACATAAGTAGAGTTGGGAAAGGGTTTGTCACGTGAGAACGGTAAAGCTATGGAAACTGTCTTCCAGTGGACGTTGTTAATGGCAGGTTCATTGTCAGTTTAATAAAAAGCTGGATGAGTTTTTACAAACAAGGAATGTTACAAGTACTGTTATTGATACATAAGTAGAGTTGGGAAAGGGTTTGTCACTGTGAGAACGGTAAAGCTATGGAACTGTCTTCAGTGGACGTTGTTTATGGCAGGTTCATTGTCAGTTTAATAAAAGCTGGATGAGTTTCTACAAACAAGGAATGTTCAAGTTACTGGATTGGTGAGATCATAAAGTAGAGTGGTGGAAAGGGTTTGTCACTGTGAGAACGGTAAAGCTATGGAACTGTCTTCCATGGACGTTGTTATGGCAGGTTACTTGGTCAGTTTTAATAAAAAGCTGGATGAGTTTCTACAAACAAGAATGTTACAAGTTACTGGGATTGTACATAAAGTAGAGTTGGGAAAGGGTGTTGTCACTGTGAGAACGGTTAAAGCTATGGAACTGTCTCCACGTGGACGTTGTTATGGCAGGTTCATTGGTCAGTTTAATAAAAAAGCTGGATAGTTCTAACAACAAGGAATGTTACAAGTTACTGGGATTGATACATAAAGTAGAGTTGGAAGGGTTTTGTCACTGTGGAGAACGGTAAAGCTATGAACTGTCTTCCAGTGCGTTGTTTGGCAGGTTCATTGGTCAGTTTAATAAAAACTGATGAGTTTCTACAAACAAGGAATGTACAAGTTACTGGTATTGATACGTAGAGTTGGAGTTGATCCAGGGAAATTCCGATTGCCACAGTCAGGAAGGATTTTTCCCCCTCATAATTTGGTGGTTTTTTTGCCTTCCTCTGATGAACATTTAGGCAGGAAATTAGATATTTCTAGAGGTTGACTGGAAATGGACGTATGTCTTTATTTACCTCAAATACTAATCTATACTGTACTATATTATCAATTTACTGTAACTATACTATACCTGTATTCTACTGGACTGTACGTAGACTAATACTGTACTATAACTATACTGTACTAATTTATACTCAATTGTACTAAACTATACTCTACTTCACTATACTATACTGTACTCTATAACGTTACTGTACTATACGGTATCTGTACTAATACTCTACTGTACTATACTAATACTGTACTGTACTAGCTCTACTGTACTATCCTATACTTCTGTACTATACTGTACTGTACTATACTCTACTGTACTATACTATACTGTACTATACTACACTATACTATACTATACTATACTGTACTGTACTATACTCTACTGTACTATACTATACTGTACTGTACTATACTGTACTGTACTATACTCTACTGTACTATACTATACTGTACTATACTGTACTGTACTATACTGTACTGTACTATACTCTACTGTACTATACTATACTATACTGTACTATACTGTACTATACTGTATTATACTATACTGTACTGTACTATACTCTACTGTACTATACTATACTGTACTGTACTATACTGTACTGTACTATACTCTACTGTACTATACTATACTGTACTATACTGTACTGTACTATACTGTACTGTACTATACTCTACTGTACTATACTATACTATACTGTACTATACTGTACTATACTATACTGTACTGTACTATACTCTACTGTACTATACTATACTGTACTGTACTATACTGTACTGTACTATACTCTACTGAACTATACTATACTATACTATACTGTATTATACTGTACTGTACTATACTCTACTGTACTATACTTATTATAGTCTTATTATAGTCTTATTATTGTCTTATTATAGTGCAGCTTGATGTATTTCTATGAATCTGTATTTCTGTTCCATAGGCCCCTCATTCTACCTGCAGTGAGAGTTGTCTCCCTGGGTACAGAAAGGTTTATCGAGAAGGACAATCCAAGTGCTGTTACAGCTGCAGCCCCTGTCCAGAAGGAGAGATCTCTAATATGACAGGTTGGTCAACCCAACATTCCTTTTCTGTCTGTTCTATTCTGTAACCTGCCATAGAAACATTAGAAACATTTCATTTCTTAGTATCTTGACCTTTAATCTGATATATTGTGTTTCTACAGATATGGGAAATTGCTTGAAGTGCCCCGAGGATCACTGGTCCAACGATGAAAGAGATCGGTGTGTCCAGAAAACCATCGAGTTCCTTTCTTATGAGGATCCATTGGGTTTAACTCTCTCTGTCTGTTCTGTTTTATTCTGTAAGGTGCCTGTGGTTGTTTTAGGGATATTTATCAACCACAGAGACACCCCTATTGTTAAAGCCAATAACCGGAATCTAAGCTACACCCTTCTTATCACCCTGATGTTCTCCTTCCTGTGCCCCTTTCTATTCATTGGACACCCAACCAAGGTTTCCTGTCTCCTTCGTCAAGTAGTCTTCAAAAATGTCTATACCATGTCTGTATCTTGTATTTTAGCTAAAACATCCATTGTTCTCTTGGCCTTCAATGCTACAAAACCAGACAGGAAACTAAAGGGGCTGTTGGGTAAACATCTATCTACATACCTGGTCATTATTGGTGTTCTTGGTGAAGCGGTTATATGTGTGGTGTGGGTGATAAACTCTCCCCCATTCCCAGACTATGATACCCAGTCACAGACGGACATAATGATACTACGGTGTAATGAAGGGTCTAGCACCGCGTTCTACATTTCTCTCGGGTACATGGGGGTTTTGGCGGCACTTTGTTTCGGAGTAGCATTTAGTGCCAGGAACCTGCCTGACACATTTAATGAAGCTCAGTACATCACATTCAGCATGCTAGTGTTCTGCAGTGTTTGGGTCTCCTTCATCCCAGCCTACCTCAGTACCAAGGGCAAATACATGGTGGCTGTGGAAGTCTTTGCCATCCTGTCTTCTGGGGTAGGACTTCTGGGTTGTATCTTCATCCCTAAATGTTACATTATTCTAATCAAACCCGAGAAGAACACCAGAGTCAGTTTAAAGATGGAAAAAAGAAGAATAAATAAAACGTAATTACTAGTTAATCTGATCTAGTAAATCTTGTCTTTTCAAAGCAAATAAAATACAAATTGATAGGGGTTGAGAACCACAAAATAACAAACACACACTAACACACTCTACCAACTGCCAAACAATACAGTGTAGTATAGACTTCTACCCAAAACCGGGGAGGTAAATAAACCGTTTAATAAAAAGTATATCAAACTAAATCTCATAGCAATTTCATAAACCACCAGAAGACCAATGTTCAAAACTGCCCGTAACATAAACACACCATATGGGTAGGGTGTAAAGGTTGGACTAGATGGACGTATGTCTTTATACAACCTCCAATACATGTTACTATGTAACTGTTATACAGAAATTATGGGTAGGGTATAAAGATTGTACTAGATGGACGTATTTCTTTATACAACCTCCAATACTATGTTACTATGTAACCGTTATACAGCACTATCCCAACACCAGCCCTCCATATATCTCACCCTATCCTATAAAGCACTATCCAACACGTCCCTCCATATATCTCACCCTAATCCTATAAAGCCTATCCAACACAGCCCTCCATATACTCACCCTATCCTATAAAGCACTATCCAACACAGCCCCTCCTATATCTCGACCTATCCTATAAAGCACTATCCAACACAGCACTCCATATATCTCACCACTCCTATCACTCCTATAGCACTATCCAACACAGCCCCTCCATATATACTCCCCCTATCCTATAACACACTATCCAAACACGTCCCTCCATATATCTCATCACTACCATAAGCACTAACCAACACTCCCTCCATATATCTCCCCATCCTATAAAAGCACTACCAACCAGCCCCTCCAATATCTCACCTATCCTATAAAGCACTATCCAACACAGCCCTCCATATACTCCCCCTATCCTATAAAGCACTATCCACACGCCCCTCCATATATCTCACCTCACCCTATCCTATAAAGCACTATCCAACACAGCACCCCTCCATATATCTCATCTCCCCCTATCCTATAAAGCACTATCCAACACAGCCCTCCATATATCTCACCCTATCCTATAAGCGACTATCACAACCAGCCCCTCCTATATACTCACCCTATTCCTATAAAGCACTATCCAACACAGCCCCTCCATATATCTCACCCTATCCTATAAAGCACTATCCAACACAGCCCTCTATATATCTCACCCTATCCATAAAGCACTATCCAACACAGCCCTCCATATCTCACCACCTATCCTATAAGCACTATCCAACACACCCCTCCATATATCTCACCCTATCCTATAAAGCACCTATAACAACACATCCCCCATATATCTCCACCCTATCCTATAAACCCTATCCAACACAGCCCTCCATATATCCACCCTATCCTAAAACACATCCAACACAGCCCCTCCATATATCTCACCCTATCCTATAGCACTATCCAACACAGCCCCTCCATATATCTCACCCCTTAATCCTATAAGCCACTATCCAACACGCCCCTCATATATTCACCCTATCCTATAAAGCACTATCCAACAGCCCCTCCATATATCTCACCCTATCCTATAAACACTATCCAACACAGCCCCTCCATATACTCACCCTATCCTATAAAGCACTATCAACACAGCCCTCCATATATCTCACCCTATCCTATAAACACTATCCAACACAGCCTCCATATTCTCACCTATCCTATAAAGCACTATCCAACAGCCACCTATATATCTCACCTCTTCCTATAAAAGCACTATCCAACAGCCCTCCATATATCTCACCCTATCCTATAAAGCACTATCCAACACAGCCCCTCCATATATCTCACCCTACCATATACACTATCCAACACAGCCTCCATATATCTCACCCTATCCTATAAACACTATCCAACACAGCCCACCCCTCCATATATCTCCCCTATCCTATAAAGCACTATCCAACACAGCCCTCCATATATCTCACCCTATCCTATAAAGCACTATCCACACAGCCCCTCCTATATCTCCCCTATCCTATAAAGCACTATCCCACCCACACATCCATATACTCCACCCTATCCTATAAAGCACTATCCAACACAGCCCTCCCATATATCTCAACCCTATCTATAAAGCACATCCAACAGCCCTCCATATATCTCAACCATCCTATAAAGCACTATCACAACAAACAGCCCCTCCATATATCCACCCTATCCTATAAAGCACTATCCAACACAGCCCTCCATATCTCTCACCCTTCCTATAAAGCACTATCCAATACACCCGCTCCATATATCTCATCCCTATCCTATAAACACTATCCACACAGCCCTCCATATATCTCACCCTATCCTATAAGCACTATCCACACAGCCCTCCATATATCTCACCCTATCCTAAAAGCACTATCCAAACAGCCCTCCATATATCTCACACTCCTATACTAATAAACACTATCCAACACAGCCCTCCGTATATCCCACCCTATCCTATAAAGCACTATCCACACAAGCCCCTCCATATAATCTCACCCTATAACTATAAAGCACTATTCAACACAAGCCCTCCATATATCTCACCTATCCTATAAGCACTATCCAACACAACCCCATATATCTGCACCCTATCCTATAAAAGCACTATCCAACTTATCAGGCTGCATCCATCGTAATCCATCCAACCTTTATACCCTACCCATAATTTCTGTATACAGTTACATAGTAACATAGTATGGAGGTTGTATAAAGACATACGTCCATCTATCCCAACCTTTATACCCTACCCATATGTCTGTATAACGGTTACATAGTAACATAGTATTGAGGTTGTATAAAGAAATACGTCCATCTAGTCAACTTTATACCCTACCCATAATGTCTGTATAACATTTACATAGTAACATAGTATTGGAGGTTGTATAAAGACATACTCCACCTAGTCCACCCTTTATACCCTACCCTTAATGTCTGTATAAAGTACATTACATAGTATTGGAGGTTGTTAATAAAGACATACGTCCATCTAGTCCACCTTTATACCCTACCCATTTGTCTGTATAACAGTTACATAAACATTATTGGAGGTTTTATAAAGAATACGTCCATCTAGTCCAACCTTTTACCCTACCCATATGTCTTATAACAGTTACATAGTAACTAGTATTGGAGGTTGTATAAGACATACGTCCATCTAGTCCAACCACTTTACCACCCTACCCTAATGTCGTAAAACAGTTCATAGTAACATAGTTTGGAGGTTGTATAAAGACATACGTCCATCTAGTCCAACCTTTATACCCTACCCATAATGTCGTATACGGTTACATAGTAACATAGTATTGGAGGTTGTATAAAGACATACGTCCATCTCGTACAACTTTATACCCTACCCTAATTTCTGTATACAGTTACATAGTAACATAGTATTGGAGGTTGTATAAAGACATACATCCACCTAGTCCAACCTTTATACCCTACCCATATGTCTGTATAAACGTTCACTAGTCACATAGTATTGGAGGTTTGTAAAAGACATACGTCCATCTAGTCCATCCTTTATACCCTACCCCATTAGTG
>JAACNH010001072.1:85000-104951 GCA_019447015.1 Hymenochirus boettgeri | reverse complement strand
TCTCATTGGTAACTAATAGGATGCTGTACGGTATTAGTGCGTACTGGTCTGTTCTCATTGGTAACTAATAGGGCGCTGTACGGTATTAGTGCGTACTGGTCTCGTTCTCATTGGTAACTAATAGGGCGCTGTGACGGTATTAGTAGTGCGTCTGGTCTGTTTCATTTGGTAACTAATAGGATGCTGTACGGATTAGGGCGTACTGGTTGTTATCATTGGTAACTAATAGGAGTGCTGACGGTATTAGTGCGTCTGTCTGTTTCATTGGTAATAATAGGATGGCTGACGGGAAGTAGTGCGTATGGTCTGTTCTATTGGTAACTAATAGATGATGTACGGATTAGTGCGTACTGGTTGTTCTCATTGGTGGTAACAATAGGATGCTGTACGGTATATTAGTGCGTTTAAGGTCTGTTTCTCATGGTAACTAATGAGGCGCTGTGACGGTATTAGTACGTACTGGTAGTTCTCATTTGGTAACTAATAGGACGCTGAAGGTTATTAGTGCGTACTGGTCGTTATAATTGGGTAAACTAATAGGCGCTTGTACGGTTATTAGTGCGTACTGGTCGGTTCTATTGGTAACTAATAGGACGCTGTACGGTATTAGTGCGTACTGGTCTGTATCATTGGTAACTATAGGACGCTGTACGGTATTATTAGTGCCGTATGGTCTGTCTCATTGGTAACTAATAGGACGCTGTACGGTATTAGTGGTATTGGTCGTTCTCATTGGTAACTAATAGGATGCCTGTACGGATTAGTGCGTACTGGTCTGTCCTCATTGGTAACTAATAGGATGCTGTACGGTATTAGTGCGTACTGGTCTGTTCTCATTGGTAACTAATAGGATGCTGTACTGGTCTGTTCTCATTGGTAACTAATAGGACGCTGTACGGTATTAGTGCGTACTGGGCTGTTCTCATTGGTAACTAATAGGACGAGTGTAACGGTATTAGTGCGTAACTGCGTTGGTCTCATTGGTAACTAATAGGACGCTGTACGTATTAGTGCGTACTGGCCCCGTCGTTCCATTGGTAACTAATAGGACGATTGTACGGATGGGAGTACTGGTCTGTTTCATTGGTTAATATAGGCGCTGTCGTACGGTATTAGTGCTACGTCGGTTGTTCTATTGGTAATAATAGGGCCGCTGTACGGTATTAGTATGCGTTACTGGTCTGGTCTCATTGGTAATAATAGGACGCTGTACAGGGATATTAGTTGCGACTGGTCTTGTTCCTCATTGGTAACTATAGGATGCTTAGGTCATTAGTGCGTACTGGCTGTCTCATTGGTAACTAAAGATGCTGTACGGGTATTAGTGCGTTATGGTATGTTCTCATTGGTAAACTAAAGGACGCTGTACGGTATTAGTGCGTAATGGTCTGTCTCATTGGTAACTAATAGGGATTGCTGTACGGTATTAGTGCGTACTGGTCTGTTCTCATTGGTAAATAAATAGGAGCTGTCCGGTATTAGTGGTTACTGGGCTGTTCCATTGGCTAACTAATAGGACGGCTGTACGTATAGGTGCGTACTGGTCTGTTCTCTTGGTAACTAAGGGATGCTGTACGGTATTAGTGCGTACTGGTCTGTTCTCATTGGTAACTAATAGGACCGCTTGTCTGTTACGGTATTAGTTGCGTAATGGGTGTTCCATGGTTAACTAATAGGATGCCTGTACGGTATTAGTGCGGACTGGTATGTTCTCATTGAGGAAACTATCATAGGACGCTGTACGGTATTAGTGGTACTGGTTGTTCTCATTGTAAACTAATAGGACGCTGTACGGTATTATAGTGCGTACTGGTCTGTTCTCATTGGTACCCTAATAGGACGATTGTACGGTATTAGTGGGCTACTGTTGTTCTCTTGGTAACTAATAGGACGCATCTGTACGGTATTAGGGGTAGGTCGTTCTATTGGTAAATAATAGGCCGCTGTACGGTATTAGTGCGTATGGTCTGTTATCAGTGGTAACTAATAGGACGCTTGTAACGGTATTAGTGCGTACTGGATCGGTTTCATTGGTAACTAATGGACGCTTGTACAGAATGGTATAGTGCGATAACTGGTGTTCTCATTGGTAACTAATGGGATGCTGTCGGTATTAGGCGTTATGTCTGTTCCATGGTATTAATAGGATGCTGCGGTTACGGTATAGTGCGTAGGTGTGGTTCTCATTGGTAACTAAAGGATGCTGTACGGTAATTTATAGTGCGTACTGGTCGTGCTTATCATTGGTAAATCTGAATAGGATGCTGTACGGTATTAGTGCGTATGGTCCTGTTTCATTGGTAAACTTAATAGGAGCTTGTACGGTATTAGTGCGTACTGTCTGTTATCAATTGGTAACTAAAGGGATGCTTGACGGTATTATTTAGTGCGTACTGGTCTGTTTCTCATTGGTAACTAAAGGATGCTGTACCGGTCATTAGTGCGTACTGGTCTGTTCTCATTGGTACTAATAGGTTGCTGTTTTTTAAAACGGTATAGTGCGTAATGGTCTTTTCTAATTGGTAAACTAATAGGAGGCTGCTGTACCGCGACCCTATAGTGCGTATGGTCTGTCTCATTGGTAACTAATAGGATGCTGTACGGTATTAGTGCGTACTGGTCTGTTCTCATTGGTACTAATAGGATGCTGTACGTATTAGTGCGTACTGGTCTGTTCTCATTGGTAACTAATAGGATGCTGTACAGTATTAGTGCGTACTGGTCTGTGTGGGGGTTTTACTGGACGGCTCTTGGTTCCTACCGTCCGGTGATGGGAATTATGGATGATTAGTGTCATTTCCCCACAATCCCAGGCCTGTGTTTGACTGACTGTGCTGTGAGGCCTTTTGTCTGGTCACGGTGACCTAATTGTTCTTTGAAGCATTAAGACGAGGGGCTCTGCTTTAGCTGGTTGGGTTGACTCACTAGTTGGAGATTCTCCACCACCTGCTGACAGTAAGCAGCCAGTGAGCAGTGGAGAGGGAACATGTCCGCCTCTTCCATACTCTGATGTCCCCATTTCCAATGACTCATTCCAAGAGCAGATGTTCCCGCAGTTCACGGTTAGTTCTCCAGCTGGTTTTATGGACAAACATTCTGCTCCTTGGTAAAGCCAATTTGTCAGCTGTTCAGAATAAAATAAACCCTAAGCCATCTGCACCGCAAAGATCTGTATGTGTTACCCTCCTCCATATAGACCTGGCAGTGTATTCTCAGCCTGGTTCTAGGGTCACGTTAGTCTGGAGATAGGACCCTCTCTACTGAAATAATAAGGGAGTTTAATATAAACTCGTCTCGCTGTGTAATGAATGGGGCTGACATCACCTACCGCCAGGGACTATGGGAAACAGGAAGTGTCATCACATTGTACAAATACAGCAGTTCAGGCCTTGGTCACATATGAAATCACTTGCATTAGACTTAAATCCCTAGGGCAAGTTAAACATTCTTAATAAATTATCCTAATTAAGGCAGCAGTATTCTTATTTAATGCTCCTGAGTTAACAATACCCCTGCTTTATCAATATCACAAATGGGAGGTTATGATTGGCTCCTCACACCCAGGGCTCTGTCCTTTCCTGATTGGCCTCAGCCTGCGAAGAGGGCGGTACCCAAGTCAATAATATGGTATGGATTGGATTACCTCTTTCTCCCCACAGATACTGTATCACCCCAATAGTGGGGCTGCTGGGACGTTTGGGGAGGTAGAAGCCCTGCGACTTGGCTGGTACAAGGCGTTTTACAGAACAGGTAAACTCACTTTATTTAAACCCTTAGCTCCACCCACTGGCCACACCTCTGACACCTGTACAATTTCTTGTTTAAGGTGGAGCACAAGCTTGTAACGGGAGCCCTGGGGTTGAGTTGTACCACGATCCCCCATTGGTGTTTAACCTTCACCGGGATGTTGAAGAGAGGAGCCCACTTAGTATGGATAGTGCAGAGTACCGTGTGGCCTTACCAGAGATAGTAAAGGCCATGGCTAATCTTCTGGCAGATGTCTCCACAGACAATGTAACTGTAGCAGATTATTCCCAAGATATTTCCGCTGTGCCATGTTGTAACCCCCAGCACAAGGTTTGTCGCTGTACTGAACTGTAACGGGGCTGCCATAGGGCTTCTCGCTGGGTCAGCAGTTCCTTCCCTGGCGTTACATCCCATTGGTCCCTTTGTGTCTTTAACGCACATTAGCGTGTATCATGTGACTGCATCCTAATAATGTTTTTGCTTAAACACCTTTAGTGAGACATTGGGCCCGATACAGGGCCATGTTTAATAACCAGCGTTACCGGAAACATCAAATACCGCTGGTTATGGTAGAAGCATGACTGTGTTGCAGTACAATACCACGTGGTACTAAAGTACCGCTATTTAAAGATACCGCACCTTTAAAAATATGGCCCACGTTGAGATGTGAAAAAAAGTTTGTTTTATATGGTCGTTCTGCTTCCAGACAGCGAGGGCTCCCAAGGCTGCAGTCAAATCAGATGAAATGTTTCTGCCATTGTAGGTACCAATTCATAGCAATGAAGGATTAATACTCAGCTGCAATTAAATAAATGTCCAATCGCACACCTTTCACTTGTAAATTACCACAGCGTCATAAAATACCTTAACCATGCAATCGTTTTCTTCCACGTTATTGGCATGCAATTGTCCGACTGAACATATCAGGGATAGACCTACCATTGTGGTCTTTGTATTTTTTAGCACGGCCGTAAAGTAAGTCAGTCCTGATAATGATCAGTATTTTACGGCTGTGTCATACATTACGGAGGTGCCTGTTAAACCCCGAGTTTATAAATAAGCCCCTCCATGTGCAAAACTATATTGAAACCCATTAGGCCTCATAGAGGCCATTTCTCAAGCTCTCTACCGTTAATGCTTCTGATGAGCGGTAAGATTTGCAGTTCAGTAAAGTCAATGGGCAGGTACGATACCGTAGACGATAAGACTGGATATGTTTATTGCAGTTTCTCTTTAGTGCTGCATCTCTGAATAATATAATAGAATACTATAATATCTGTATTATGAACAGGAATACATACAGTTAATATTACATGGTTTCCTACTGGGACATTTGTACAAATAAAATGACATAAATTAGGTCAGGAAACCCTTTGATATTAAAAAAAGCTAAATAAATAAAGGTATGGAGTTTTACACTGTGTGTCTATTGTGCGTTACAGTACAATTTATACCACACCCTTGGCAGATCGATATAAAGGGCTCTGCGTAAGGTAAATACATAGAATGGTTATAGCACCTACTGAATTCTACATGGGGATTAATTTGGATTAGACAAGCTGGTCTTCCACCTCTGTCCCAAACCCGTGAGGAGATTCGGCCTGCGGCACCTGGTCACGGACAGTCCTCGGTGAACTTCTTAGGTCCTCGACACATGCTTATCTACCGAAATCAAAACACAGTGGCTTACTGGTCAGGGTGTGTTATAAATTCTATCTGAGCACACAGAAGCGTAAAGGGTTAATAAGGCACCACAGAGATTCCGGTAAATATATATGTAACTATGCTTGTGAAGGTTCTCATTCATCCAGGTCATGGTATATCTGTTGTATTCAATTAGATCAACTGGACTTGAAATGTAGTTCTTGAAGACGTTTCGCTAGTCATCCGACTGGCTTTCTCAATTCAGAATGACTTGTACAAGAATCTGTGGCAATTATGTATCCTGGAAAATCCCAATTAGCATATCACAGCCAGGTGTTAAGGGTGTGATTGGATAGTGGCTAAGAGGTGTTATAGGAACGCCCAGAGTAAGGTGTTAAAACAGCATTGTACATGGCAGACAGTTGGTGTCGAACCCCCCCCACCTCTATTTAGGCTTGGTTTCTTTATTTTCACATAAATGGCCTCCTTAACACCTCTCTTGAACCAGTCACGTTCCTTCGCCAGTATGTTAACTAGCGAAACGTCTTCAAGAACTAAATTTCAAGTCCAGTTAATCTAATTGAATACAACAGATATACCATGACCTGGATGGATGAGAACCTTCACAAGCAAAGGCTGCAAAGGAGAAAAGTGACCGATAGACTTCACTATGAATTACACCATTTTTATTTACCTTGTCAGAATATTCCTTCCCCGTGAGCTGGGTTGTATAGTTACTGTGCACTTGAGATTATATATAAAGTTATACCTGTGCAAATAATTTCCCAACTCTATTGCATGGGCTATGGCACTTTCTATAGGTTGTAGCCAAAGTATGACCCCAATGTACATCTCTCACCTATATAGATTACTGAAAACATACAATGTACCCTCATACTGTACTGTCTAAGGGAAACTATATGGCAGCTCCCACCCATATATATAAATACACAGAGAAGGAATGTTCTGTACATACAATAAGCTATACCCTCATACTGTACTGTCTAAGGGAAACAATATGGCAGCTCCCACGCATATGTATAAATATACAGAGAAGGAATGTTCTGTACATACAATAAGCTATACCCTCATACTGTACTGTCTAAGGGAAACAATATGGCAGCTCCTACCCATATGTATAAATATAAATATACAGAGAAAGAATGTTCTGTACATACAATAAGCTATACCCTCATACTGTACTGTCCAAGGGAAACAATATGGCAGCTCCCACCCATATGTATAAATATACAGAGTAGGAATGTTCTGTACATACAATAAGCTATACCCTCATACTGCACGGTCTATATTTATACATATGGGTGGGAGCTGCCATATAGTGCGTACTGGTCTGTTCTCATTGGTAACTAATAGGATGCTGTACAGTATTAGTGCGTACTGGTCTGTGTGGGGGTTTTACTGGACGGCTCTTGGTTCCTACCGTCCGGTGATGGGAATTATGGATGATTAGTGTCATTTCCCCACAATCCCAGGCCTGTGTTTGACTGACTGTGCTGTGAGGCCTTTTGTCTGGTCACGGTGACCTAATTGTTCTTTGAAGCATTAAGACGAGGGGCTCTGCTTTAGCTGGTTGGGTTGACTCACTAGTTGGAGATTCTCCACCACCTGCTGACAGTAAGCAGCCAGTGAGCAGTGGAGAGGGAACATGTCCGCCTCTTCCATACTCTGATGTCCCCATTTCCAATGACTCATTCCAAGAGCAGATGTTCCCGCAGTTCACGGTTAGTTCTCCAGCTGGTTTTATGGACAAACATTCTGCTCCTTGGTAAAGCCAATTTGTCAGCTGTTCAGAATAAAATAAACCCTAAGCCATCTGCACCGCAAAGATCTGTATGTGTTACCCTCCTCCATATAGACCTGGCAGTGTATTCTCAGCCTGGTTCTAGGGTCACGTTAGTCTGGAGATAGGACCCTCTCTACTGAAATAATAAGGGAGTTTAATATAAACTCGTCTCGCTGTGTAATGAATGGGGCTGACATCACCTACCGCCAGGGACTATGGGAAACAGGAAGTGTCATCACATTGTACAAATACAGCAGTTCAGGCCTTGGTCACATATGAAATCACTTGCATTAGACTTAAATCCCTAGGGCAAGTTAAACATTCTTAATAAATTATCCTAATTAAGGCAGCAGTATTCTTATTTAATGCTCCTGAGTTAACAATACCCCTGCTTTATCAATATCACAAATGGGAGGTTATGATTGGCTCCTCACACCCAGGGCTCTGTCCTTTCCTGATTGGCCTCAGCCTGCGAAGAGGGCGGTACCCAAGTCAATAATATGGTATGGATTGGATTACCTCTTTCTCCCCACAGATACTGTATCACCCCAATAGTGGGGCTGCTGGGACGTTTGGGGAGGTAGAAGCCCTGCGACTTGGCTGGTACAAGGCGTTTTACAGAACAGGTAAACTCACTTTATTTAAACCCTTAGCTCCACCCACTGGCCACACCTCTGACACCTGTACAATTTCTTGTTTAAGGTGGAGCACAAGCTTGTAACGGGAGCCCTGGGGTTGAGTTGTACCACGATCCCCCATTGGTGTTTAACCTTCACCGGGATGTTGAAGAGAGGAGCCCACTTAGTATGGATAGTGCAGAGTACCGTGTGGCCTTACCAGAGATAGTAAAGGCCATGGCTAATCTTCTGGCAGATGTCTCCACAGACAATGTAACTGTAGCAGATTATTCCCAAGATATTTCCGCTGTGCCATGTTGTAACCCCCAGCACAAGGTTTGTCGCTGTACTGAACTGTAACGGGGCTGCCATAGGGCTTCTCGCTGGGTCAGCAGTTCCTTCCCTGGCGTTACATCCCATTGGTCCCTTTGTGTCTTTAACGCACATTAGCGTGTATCATGTGACTGCATCCTAATAATGTTTTTGCTTAAACACCTTTAGTGAGACATTGGGCCCGATACAGGGCCATGTTTAATAACCAGCGTTACCGGAAACATCAAATACCGCTGGTTATGGTAGAAGCATGACTGTGTTGCAGTACAATACCACGTGGTACTAAAGTACCGCTATTTAAAGATACCGCACCTTTAAAAATATGGCCCACGTTGAGATGTGAAAAAAAGTTTGTTTTATATGGTCGTTCTGCTTCCAGACAGCGAGGGCTCCCAAGGCTGCAGTCAAATCAGATGAAATGTTTCTGCCATTGTAGGTACCAATTCATAGCAATGAAGGATTAATACTCAGCTGCAATTAAATAAATGTCCAATCGCACACCTTTCACTTGTAAATTACCACAGCGTCATAAAATACCTTAACCATGCAATCGTTTTCTTCCACGTTATTGGCATGCAATTGTCCGACTGAACATATCAGGGATAGACCTACCATTGTGGTCTTTGTATTTTTTAGCACGGCCGTAAAGTAAGTCAGTCCTGATAATGATCAGTATTTTACGGCTGTGTCATACATTACGGAGGTGCCTGTTAAACCCCGAGTTTATAAATAAGCCCCTCCATGTGCAAAACTATATTGAAACCCATTAGGCCTCATAGAGGCCATTTCTCAAGCTCTCTACCGTTAATGCTTCTGATGAGCGGTAAGATTTGCAGTTCAGTAAAGTCAATGGGCAGGTACGATACCGTAGACGATAAGACTGGATATGTTTATTGCAGTTTCTCTTTAGTGCTGCATCTCTGAATAATATAATAGAATACTATAATATCTGTATTATGAACAGGAATACATACAGTTAATATTACATGGTTTCCTACTGGGACATTTGTACAAATAAAATGACATAAATTAGGTCAGGAAACCCTTTGATATTAAAAAAAGCTAAATAAATAAAGGTATGGAGTTTTACACTGTGTGTCTATTGTGCGTTACAGTACAATTTATACCACACCCTTGGCAGATCGATATAAAGGGCTCTGCGTAAGGTAAATACATAGAATGGTTATAGCACCTACTGAATTCTACATGGGGATTAATTTGGATTAGACAAGCTGGTCTTCCACCTCTGTCCCAAACCCGTGAGGAGATTCGGCCTGCGGCACCTGGTCACGGACAGTCCTCGGTGAACTTCTTAGGTCCTCGACACATGCTTATCTACCGAAATCAAAACACAGTGGCTTACTGGTCAGGGTGTGTTATAAATTCTATCTGAGCACACAGAAGCGTAAAGGGTTAATAAGGCACCACAGAGATTCCGGTAAATATATATGTAACTATGCTTGTGAAGGTTCTCATTCATCCAGGTCATGGTATATCTGTTGTATTCAATTAGATCAACTGGACTTGAAATGTAGTTCTTGAAGACGTTTCGCTAGTCATCCGACTGGCTTTCTCAATTCAGAATGACTTGTACAAGAATCTGTGGCAATTATGTATCCTGGAAAATCCCAATTAGCATATCACAGCCAGGTGTTAAGGGTGTGATTGGATAGTGGCTAAGAGGTGTTATAGGAACGCCCAGAGTAAGGTGTTAAAACAGCATTGTACATGGCAGACAGTTGGTGTCGAACCCCCCCCACCTCTATTTAGGCTTGGTTTCTTTATTTTCACATAAATGGCCTCCTTAACACCTCTCTTGAACCAGTCACGTTCCTTCGCCAGTATGTTAACTAGCGAAACGTCTTCAAGAACTAAATTTCAAGTCCAGTTAATCTAATTGAATACAACAGATATACCATGACCTGGATGGATGAGAACCTTCACAAGCAAAGGCTGCAAAGGAGAAAAGTGACCGATAGACTTCACTATGAATTACACCATTTTTATTTACCTTGTCAGAATATTCCTTCCCCGTGAGCTGGGTTGTATAGTTACTGTGCACTTGAGATTATATATAAAGTTATACCTGTGCAAATAATTTCCCAACTCTATTGCATGGGCTATGGCACTTTCTATAGGTTGTAGCCAAAGTATGACCCCAATGTACATCTCTCACCTATATAGATTACTGAAAACATACAATGTACCCTCATACTGTACTGTCTAAGGGAAACTATATGGCAGCTCCCACCCATATGTATAAATATACAGAGAAGGAATGTTCTGTACATACAATAAGCTATACCCTCATACTGTACTGTCTAAGGGAAACAATATGGCAGCTCCCACGCATATGTATAAATATACAGAGAAGGAATGTTCTGTACATACAATAAGCTATACCCTCATACTGTACTGTCTAAGGGAAACAATATGGCAGCTCCTACCCATATGTATAAATATAAATATACAGAGAAAGAATGTTCTGTACATACAATAAGCTATACCCTCATACTGTACTGTCTAAGGGAAACAATATGGCAGCTCCCACCCATATGTATAAATATACAGAGTAGGAATGTTCTGTACATACAATAAGCTATACCCTCATACTGCACGGTCTATATTTATACATATGGCATCTCCCACGCATATGTTAAAATACAGAGAAGAAATGTTCGTACATACAATAAGCTATACCTCATACTGTACTGTCTAAGGGAAACATATGGCAGCTCCTACCCCATATGTATAATATAAATATACAGAGAAAGAATGTTCTGTACATCAATAAGCTATACCCTCATACTGTACTGTCTAAGGGAAACAATATGGCAGCTCCCACCCATATGTATAAATATACAGAGAAGGAATGTTCTGTCCCACATAAGCTATACCCTCATACTGTACTGTCTAAGGGAAACAATATGGCAGCTCCTACGCATATGTATAAATATACAGAGAAGAATGTTCTGTACATACATAAGCTATACCCTCATACTGTACTGTCTAAGGGAAACAATATGGCAGCTCCTACCCTATGTAAAATATAAATATCAGAGAGGAAGTTTGTACACATACAATAAGCTATACCCTCATACTGTACTGTCCAAGGGAAACAATATGCAGCTCCCACCCATATGTATAAATACAGAGTAGGAATGTTCTGTACATACATAAGCTATACCCTCATACACTGCACCGGTCTATATTTATACATATGGGTGGGAGCTGCCATATTGTTTCCCTTAGACAGTACAGTATGAGGGTATAGCTTATTGTATGTACAGAACATTCCTTCTCTGTAATTTATACATATGGATGGGAGCTGCCATATTGTTTCCCTTAGACAGTACGAGTATGAGGTATAGCTTATTGTATGTACAGAACATTCCTTATGGGTGGGAGCTGCCATAGTGTTTCCCTTAGACAGTAACAGTATGAGGGTATAGATTATTGTATGTCAGAACATTCCTTCTCTGTGTATTTATAATATGTGGGTGGGAGCTGCCATATGGTTTCCCTTAGACAGTAAGTATGAGGGTATAGCTTATTGTATGTACAGAACATTCCTTCTCTTTAAGAGAAACAATATGGCAGCTCCCACCCATATGTATAAATATACAGAGAAGGAATGTTCTGTACACACAATAAGCTATACCCTCATACTGTACTGTCTAAGGGAAACACTATGGCAGCTCCCACCCATATATATAAATATACAGAGAAGGAATGTTCTGTACACACAATAAGCTATACCCTCATACTGTACTGTCTAAGGGAAACAATATGGCAGCTCCCACCCATATGTATAAATATACAGAGAAGGAATGTTCTGTACATACAATAAGCTATACCCTCATACTGTACTGTCTAAGGGAAACAATATGGCAGCTCACACCCATATGTTTATAAATGCACAGAGAGGAAATGTCCCATTTACATGCAGTACGCTATACCCCCCTCCTTGTTATACGGTTTATTATTTATGGTGTATTTGCTGCATTTTAACCCTCTGTGGACAGACACGTTTGGTGTTAAATAAAATCTGGATTTAATTGTCGCTCTGACACAGACTTATCCTTTGAAATGTTTCGTGTTTCCAAACAGGAAGTGACCAGAAAATCTTTACATATTGCACAATAAAGAGAAGACAAAGTTCTAGTTGAACTACACAAATTCACATTAAGGCCATGCTCGCTTTAAGCAACACTTTTTACAATAACAATAAGATTCTCCGGGTTTTGAGGAAATGTCCACGCCCCAAACATTATCTGGACATTGCAGAATAGCGGGGGTTGGGGGAGAGTTACAGTTCAGCATTTTAATACGGGAAGTGGTCTCTCACTTTAAAATCCACACAATAACCCAGAGGAATTAAAAACGTCGACCCCTATAACACTGAATAGGCTATAAACAGTCTCAAGGCACCTTTATTCCATATCTAGTATTCTTATTAAACCATCTGCTCCTAACCAGGCTCTGCCCACACCAGCAGCTGCAGGAAGTCACATGGCACACGGACTGGGCAGTTTATAATAATATAAACACTTGTGTCTCATTACAGGGTTAACCCTTGTAACTACACAAAATAAAAAGTATAAAGTCATTTAAAGCCAAAGTCAACATCTTTCAGTCACCGAAACGTGTGACTGGTGTGATTGTCACCCTTAGGGTTAAATGGCACTTTACCCACCCCACCCCTGGAGGGTTTAACCCTTTCTCCTGTGCTTGGAGGGGTTCTGTAATGAGTTTAGGGACTCGGAATGCTCACGGGTGGAAATTCTGTTTCGTCGTCGAGGCGAACGGGTCCTACCGCCAGCTCGTGTTCTGGGATGATCTCTCCCCGTAGGGCCCCTCCGTCCTCAGAGTAACCTGGCAAGCAAAATACAAGGTAAATGTATCGTTGAAAAATCCCACTACGATTTATCCCAGTTTATTACATTTGTAACCAGATATTTAATGATAACTTCTATTCCTCTCTGTTATCTGCCTCCTGCCTCTACTCAATGAGCTTTTTAGAGCATGTGCAGTGGAGGCAGCAGCGGCCAATCATTGGTTGTGATGTCAGCAGTCACTGCCTTGATTGACAGCATGGAGGGAGGGGCCAGCTTACTATATCTTACTAATTATCTGGTTAATAATGTGCTGAATGTATCAGTTGTGGTTGGGGGCAAGTAACGGACATGTGGAACCAGAACACACTAAACAAATGAACCCCTGTAGAACAAATCCACATGGTAACACTGTGTCCGGCTCTGGAAATAATAAACATCAACAGCTGTTGGTTTTCCTGGCAGTCCAATGAGATTGCTCTTTGCTCCATACACCAGATGTGCAGATCTGTGCACATAGAATCCAGTTACTTGATGTAGATGAAAGGGAATAAGGTCAAATAAAATAATCAAGAGGGAAATAAAACGTGGCTGCAGCCTATTGTGTTTGGCTTTGGTGGACGGAACGTTAGTAATAAAATAATCAATCTGTGACCTAAGCACCTTGTGATCCTCATAATGAGGTCATCACAGCCAGTGGGACAGCTCCGTGCAGAGGGCTGGCTATCCTGCAAAGGACCTTCTCTATGGTTTCTGAATTCCCTAAAGCTGGGTACACACAGTATCTATTTAAAGGCCGATCCCATCTGGTCCAACAGGATCCGTTTTTTATGGTCAATGTCAATAGACCGAATATTTCTATCACCCCATATAGGTTAATATTTTGTACTGTGTGTACCCATGGTCACATGTCCATGCGGCCAATGTCTCCTCCCTCCATGCGGCCAATCAAGGCTGTAACAACTGACATCACAGCCAATGATTGACTGCTGTTTTCCCTGCACATGCTCAACCCTATAAACAGCTCAATGAGTAGAGGGAGGAAGCAGATACCTTTGGCAGAAAGGAATAGAACTCATCATTAATTATCTGGATACAAATGCATGTAATAAACTGGTAAAAATAGCGTTACGGACAGATAACCGAATAGAATAGTTAGAAGGCTTACAGACGGAAGGCTAATCTGTTATACAGCGAAATGATGTTCTCTACCTTCTCTCTGCCTCCTCTTCGAGCTCTACAGGAAGCAGAAAGAGAGGTAACATTTCAGGTTAGACTTACATCTCTCAGAATTTCTAACTATTGCAGATTTGGGGGTGACTAACCTATATACAAAATTCATTCGAGTGGTGGACTTGCCCTATGTGCACATGGTAGATATTTACAGACATGACGGGATGTCACCTGTTGTCAATGTTTAGCGATATGTCCTGTCTTGTGGTCACGTCCCCTAGCTTGGCCGTAGCCAGGGGATAATTAATAAAGATCATGTAACCATGTTTATCTTATTTGTGTACAAACCCAGAGAGAATAATGTTCCCCTCCATTGTAATCCATATTCATAAAGCTGCTGTACTGTACACAGACTGACAGATCAAATGGACTGCCACGGAACACCAGATTCTGGGGTTAACTAAACACGAGGAGCTCTATGGCCGTATACTCTCCCTAGGGTTCCATTTCCCAGCATCCTCCAGCACCGGAATGTATGAGGGTATAGCTTATTGTATGTACAGAACATTCCTTCTCTTTAAGAGAAACAATATGGCAGCTCCCACCCATATGTATAAATATACAGAGAAGGAATGTTCTGTACACACAATAAGCTATACCCTCATACTGTACTGTCTAAGGGAAACACTATGGAAGCTCCCACCCATATATATAAATATACAGAGAAGGAATGTTATGTACACACAATAAGCTATACCCTCATACTGTACTGTCTAAGGGAAACAATATGGCAGCTCCCACCCATATGTATAAATATACAGAGAAGGAATGTTCTGTACACACAATAAGCTATACCCTCATACTGTACTGTCTAAGGGAAACAATATGGCAGCTCACACCCATATGTTTATAAATGCACAGAGAGGAAATGTCCCATTTACATGCAGTACGCTATACCCCCCTCCTTGTTATACGGTTTATTATTTATGGTGTATTTGCTGCATTTTAACCCTCTGTGGACAGACACGTTTGGTGTTAAATAAAATCTGGATTTAATTGTCGCTCTGACACAGACTTATCCTTTGAAATGTTTCGTGTTTCCAAACAGGAAGTGACCAGAAAATCTTTACATATTGCACAATAAAGAGAAGACAAAGTTCTAGTTGAACTACACAAATTCACATTAAGGCCATGCTCGCTTTAAGCAACACTTTTTACAATAACAATAAGATTCTCCGGGTTTTGAGGAAATGTCCACGCCCCAAACATTATCTGGACATTGCAGAATAGCGGGGGTTGGGGGAGAGTTACAGTTCAGCATTTTAATACGGGAAGTGGTCTCTCACTTTAAAATCCACACAATAACCCAGAGGAATTAAAAACGTCGACCCCTATAACACTGAATAGGCTATAAACAGTCTCAAGGCACCTTTATTCCATATCTAGTATTCTTATTAAACCATCTGCTCCTAACCAGGCTCTGCCCACACCAGCAGCTGCAGGAAGTCACATGGCACACGGACTGGGCAGTTTATAATAATATAAACACTTGTGTCTCATTACAGGGTTAACCCTTGTAACTACACAAAATAAAAAGTATAAAGTCATTTAAAGCCAAAGTCAACATCTTTCAGTCACCGAAACGTGTGACTGGTGTGATTGTCACCCTTAGGGTTAAATGGCACTTTACCCACCCCACCCCTGGAGGGTTTAACCCTTTCTCCTGTGCTTGGAGGGGTTCTGTAATGAGTTTAGGGACTCGGAATGCTCACGGGTGGAAATTCTGTTTCGTCGTCGAGGCGAACGGGTCCTACCGCCAGCTCGTGTTCTGGGATGATCTCTCCCCGTAGGGCCCCTCCGTCCTCAGAGTAACCTGGCAAGCAAAATACAAGGTAAATGTATCGTTGAAAAATCCCACTACGATTTATCCCAGTTTATTACATTTGTAACCAGATATTTAATGATAACTTCTATTCCTCTCTGTTATCTGCCTCCTGCCTCTACTCAATGAGCTTTTTAGAGCATGTGCAGTGGAGGCAGCAGCGGCCAATCATTGGTTGTGATGTCAGCAGTCACTGCCTTGATTGACAGCATGGAGGGAGGGGCCAGCTTACTATATCTTACTAATTATCTGGTTAATAATGTGCTGAATGTATCAGTTGTGGTTGGGGGCAAGTAACGGACATGTGGAACCAGAACACACTAAACAAATGAACCCCTGTAGAACAAATCCACATGGTAACACTGTGTCCGGCTCTGGAAATAATAAACATCAACAGCTGTTGGTTTTCCTGGCAGTCCAATGAGATTGCTCTTTGCTCCATACACCAGATGTGCAGATCTGTGCACATAGAATCCAGTTACTTGATGTAGATGAAAGGGAATAAGGTCAAATAAAATAATCAAGAGGGAAATAAAACGTGGCTGCAGCCTATTGTGTTTGGCTTTGGTGGACGGAACGTTAGTAATAAAATAATCAATCTGTGACCTAAGCACCTTGTGATCCTCATAATGAGGTCATCACAGCCAGTGGGACAGCTCCGTGCAGAGGGCTGGCTATCCTGCAAAGGACCTTCTCTATGGTTTCTGAATTCCCTAAAGCTGGGTACACACAGTATCTATTTAAAGGCCGATCCCATCTGGTCCAACAGGATCCGTTTTTTATGGTCAATGTCAATAGACCGAATATTTCTATCACCCCATATAGGTTAATATTTTGTACTGTGTGTACCCATGGTCACATGTCCATGCGGCCAATGTCTCCTCCCTCCATGCGGCCAATCAAGGCTGTAACAACTGACATCACAGCCAATGATTGACTGCTGTTTTCCCTGCACATGCTCAACCCTATAAACAGCTCAATGAGTAGAGGGAGGAAGCAGATACCTTTGGCAGAAAGGAATAGAACTCATCATTAATTATCTGGATACAAATGCATGTAATAAACTGGTAAAAATAGCGTTACGGACAGATAACCGAATAGAATAGTTAGAAGGCTTACAGACGGAAGGCTAATCTGTTATACAGCGAAATGATGTTCTCTACCTTCTCTCTGCCTCCTCTTCGAGCTCTACAGGAAGCAGAAAGAGAGGTAACATTTCAGGTTAGACTTACATCTCTCAGAATTTCTAACTATTGCAGATTTGGGGGTGACTAACCTATATACAAAATTCATTCGAGTGGTGGACTTGCCCTATGTGCACATGGTAGATATTTACAGACATGACGGGATGTCACCTGTTGTCAATGTTTAGCGATATGTCCTGTCTTGTGGTCACGTCCCCTAGCTTGGCCGTAGCCAGGGGATAATTAATAAAGATCATGTAACCATGTTTATCTTATTTGTGTACAAACCCAGAGAGAATAATGTTCCCCTCCATTGTAATCCATATTCATAAAGCTGCTGTACTGTACACAGACTGACAGATCAAATGGACTGCCACGGAACACCAGATTCTGGGGTTAACTAAACACGAGGAGCTCTATGGCCGTATACTCTCCCTAGGGTTCCATTTCCCAGCATCCTCCAGCACCGGAATCCATACCATACTCTCCCTAGGGTTCCATTTCCCAGCATCCTCCAGCACCGGAATCCATACCATACTCTCCCTAGGGTTCCATTTCCCAGCATCCTCCAGCACCGGAATCCATACCATACTCTCCCTAGGGTTCCATTTCCCAGCATCCTCCAGCACCGGAATCCATACCACTCACCTGTAACAGTGGAAGTGGAGGGAACAGAACTAAGTCTCGCCACAGTGGCAGCGTAGGAAGCTGGTACGGCTCCGTCTGTGTCACTCTCACCGTCTGTATCGGATTTCATTGGACCCAGCAGGCTGTGACACAAGGACAAGTTACACTTTATTCTGTGCTAATAAACCAAACAGACTATTTACTTCTGTACAGAAAGGGCGGCTCTAAAGTTAAAGGGAACTACAGACTCTTCTACCAACAGGCTGAATCCCCTCCACCCACCAGTGCCACGTCCTGTACTATAGACTGCTAGTGGACAATCTACAGGAATTCGCTCAGTTCTAGTTGCAGGAGTTGCCATACTACTTTAACCAGGCTATAGTGATAAGATATAATAAAGAGGAGATAAAGGTGAAAAGTACAAGAATGTTTAGATATTGAGTTTTGTTTTCCTTTATAATTAAAGGTAACGCAGCAGCTCGGCCCTCAGCGGGACCCACCCATGTTTCTTGATCAGAACGCATTCTCCTCCATCCTGTGGATCCAGATTGTAGACATAGAGATGGCCGCTGGATGATTCACGATGCACCAGGAGTCGAGGGAGTTTCTGGATTCTGGGAAAACAAAATGGTCCCCACAATTAACTGCACATTTCAATGTCCTCCCTTTATATATTGTTCACCCACAATGCACCGAGACCCCCAGTTTATAGAATGTTCACCCACAATGCACCGAGACCCCCAGTTTATAGAATGTTTACCCACAATGCACCGAGACCCCCCGTTTATAGAATGTTTACCCACAATGCACCGAGACCCCCCGTTTATAGAATGTTTACCCACAATGCACTGAGCTATCTTCCTACAGTCGCTGTACAAGAGATTTCTGCACCGAAATGTGGTTTTCCTGGGGGGGCTGTGATAACTGTATCGGACGGTAATTAAAGTAAGAAGCACTCGCGATACTTTCAGGCAATAGACCGGAATCGGAGCGCTTAAGATTCGGATAAAAATGGTGACCACGTGAGCTCAGAAAATGGAACGCAATGTGACACGACATTCTTACATGCTAATGGATCGCAAAACGCCATCGTGAGCGCATTAGAAACACGCTAGTGTGGCCTCGACCTTAAAGGGACACAGATACCAAGATTATAACCTGTATGATCTGTAGTTCTCTAATAGTACAAAGCGTGGCACACACACACAGTTAAATTCAACATGTATAGAACATACGTGTGTTTTATAAAGGAACATATAGAGAAACATAAACACGCTTCTCACAGTTCCCTGTATAAATGTACGAGGCTGCTTTAGGTTTCCCAATTGATGTGATTGAAATGAACTTGCCCTTTGTTTCACTTACTCATCACGTCTGCACATTCTGAACATGTGAGTGGTACTTACGTGACCAAGGTGCACACGTTCTTTTGTCCGGAGAAGTTGAGGCGCACGGTGGCGAAGGCTCGGTCCTGATTCATCATGTCAGACACTTGAGCTGGGAGGTAGTTTGAAGCAGCCATGAACATCTTACCCACGTAACCCGTCCATGAGACGTTCTCTTCCGTCCTACAGATGACATCATTTACATCTCAATATCTAACCACTGGGTAAAGGAATTGTAATGGATTCCCTGGTAGAGCGGACATGCTCAGCAACCACGGAATTCAGATGGGGTTCAATGTTGGTAAATGGAAGGTGATGCATTTGGGGTTTAATAATCCCTGTGCCCCCTACACCATAAATAACTCTGTGTTAAGTGCATCTGTAATGTGATGGTTCTGGTAGATAGACTTATGGAGCCCAAACACAAACAAATCAATAACGTATGATCATTTGTTCATGTATGAACGGGATTCATTGGTGTAAGGGCCCCATAAGCGGTAGCAAACAATGCCAGGCAGTGTGTGTGCAGGCAGGAAGTTAAATGTCCACCAAACCCAAATCTAGTGAGATGTCAGTGATCTGCCCGCAACACCAACTGCTGTTTTTACCAATTTATTATACATCTGTAACTAGATATGTAATAATGAGTTTTCTTCCTTCTCCTCTGCTCAATGAGCTTTTTATAAGCTTGAGCGTGTGCAGAGGAGGCAGCAGGTGAAA